>JAKVIS010001205.1:0-39158 GCA_033119425.1 Bufotes viridis
TAAAAGTCCCCCTAGGGCAATTGAACATGCTATTTGTTAAATTGCAATGAATTACCATTGCAGACGTGTGGACATTTAATACATTCCTATAGAGTCCTGCCACTGAGGCCATAGGCTACTGCAGCGAACAAACTGCTTCCCGTTCTCAGTGTGGGGATGCCTTTCGGGAGCGCAGCATTCTCAGAGAAAAGCCTGGCCACAGTTGATCATGGCATCTGAGGAGTTAAATTTCTGTGAGCGACATTAGCCCCAGGTGTTTGATGTTTAAAACAACAGAAACCAGGCGGCTATGAGGCCTGCTGCACTCTGGAGAGGGTGCCATTTTTAAAAACCTGACATCTGCTATACATGTATGGTGGATGTCAGGAAGGGGTTAACATATATATTTAAGTGGTTAAAGATTCAGTAAAACCTGTCATTTATACATTTTAACCTCTGCTTTTTCTGACTTCAGTTATACATGGGGCCATCTTTATCAGTGACTGATAGCATTCTCAGTGTAAAGGTGGATTTAGGTGGGGCGATAATCTGGCAAACTATCAGGAATGAATGTTCCTGACAATCTGCCCGTCTAAATGTGCCGCCGATCACAGATGCACGAGCGAAACTGTTGTTAGTGCATGCAAGTAAATTATCGTTAACTTTCTGGGAAGCAGATCGTGCAGTCTAAACAGAACTCTGCTGCCCTGAAATAGCGCAGCTGTATAAGGACGAGGGATCAGAGTAGTGATCCCTCATCCTCATACTTTGGAGGCGATCGCTGCATGTAAATACAGAGCTTCACCCTCACTGAATGAGCAGCTTTTTTCCTGACAATCTGCTTCTTCTCTCCCCGTCTATATCAACCTTAAAGGGTTTCTGTCAGTAGAATTTTCACTATTAGCGATGTGCTAATGTCAGCTCAAATCTCGCGCCCTTCAGTATTCGGCGCGGTGAGGAAGCTGACAGCCAGCAAGCGTCCTTCTCTCACCGCGCCTGCACATCGCTAATGTCAGCCAGTTTAATAGTGACAGAATCCCTTTAAGGGCTCATTCACACGATTTTGTGGAACAGAACATCCTTCTCCATCACAGAAATACCTATTCATGTCCACTAATACGTGCAGGAATAGGACATGTTCTGTCTTTTTTGCGGGGCCACCGAACAGACATACGAATGTGGAAAGCACATGGTGTGCTGTCCACGTCTTTTGCGGCCCCATTGAAATGAGTGCGTCTGCATCCAATCCGCATAGAAATATAAGGTGGTGTGAATGGGCCATAAGTGTGTATACAGAGATAGCTGTCAGTGACTGATAGTTGTGCATGGCGCGGTCTTATCACTGATTGATGGCATTTCCTCTGTAAGGCCGCTTTTATACATTAGTGTTTGATCAGTGGTTTCTATCAGTGATTGTGAGCTTAAACCAGGTGTGGTTAAAAAAAACAACACAACAGGTGCAAATCCTTCCATTTATAATTTATCTCTGTGTATCCTCAATTTAGCTCTGATCAAGCACTGACCAAACACTGACTGTGTGAAAGTGGCCTTAAAGAGGTCTGGCCATGACTGATGTAAAAATAAAAGTCAGACATCATTTAGTACATGACAATCTCTTTCTAACAAAGCTAGAACCAGCCCTGTACCTCACGTGGATCCAGAGATCTTCACATTCACTGCTCCAATTTCTCTGTTAGATTATATACAGCCTGGTAGCTCATGGGGCGTGTCCTTACTGCTGCATCTCTCTCCCTGTAACGTCTACAGCTTCTAACGGAACATATGACTGGTGGCAGTTGAAGATTTAGGCCTCTTTCACACGCCCGGATAAGAGGCGGGTGCGTTGCGGGAATATGCGCGATTTTCGCGCGGGTGCAAACGTTTGTAATGCGTTTTGCACGCGCGTGAGAAAAATCGCCATGTTTGGTACCCAGACCCGAAGCCGGACTTCATCACTGAAGTCCGGTTTCGGGTCTTCTGGAGAATTTATTATTATAAGGGGAAATAATAGCATTCTTAATAAAGAATGCATAGTAAAATGAAGTGGAAGGGGTTAAAAATAATAAAAGTTAACTTACCTTAGCCACTTGATCGCGTAGTTGCGATCTGTCCTCTTTCCCAGCATCAGCTAAGAACTAAAGGACCTGTGATGACGTCACATCACATCTTACCATGGTGATGGACCATGTGATTGGACCATGTGATGTGACGTCATCACAGGTCCTTTAGTTCTTAGCTGATGCTGGGAAAGAGAGGAGAGATCGCAACTACGCGATCAAGTGGCTAAGGTTAGTTAACTTTTATTATTTTTAACCCCTTCCTCTTCATTTTACTATGCATTCTTTATTAAGAATGCTATTATTTCCCCTTATAACCATGTTATAAGGGAAAATAATAAAGATCTGGTCCCGTTGCTAAGCAACCATGCGGGAAAATCGCACTGCATCGGCACTTGCTTGCGGATGCTTGCGATTTGCCCGCATCCCTATTCACTTCTATGGGGCCTGCGTTGCGTGAAAAAACGCACAATATAGAGCATGCTGCGATTTTCACGCAACGCAGAAGTGATGCGTGAAAATCACCACTCATGTGCACAGCCCCATATAAATGAATGGATCCGAATTCAGTGCGGGTGCAATGCGTCCTCCTCACGCATTGCACCCGCGCGGAAAACTCGCCCGTGTGAAAGGGGCCTTAAACTGAGCATGTTCGACCAGCTCAGTGAGATGGAAAAAAAAAAGTAGTAAAATAGCAAACAGTAGGTGGCGCAATACAGATACATTTTCTTGAATATCTCACTATCGCTGTACTAAATTTTTAATTACAGATCCAAGTGCTGGTTTGAAAAATGTAGAACATGTGACAATACCCCTTTAAATGTGTATACAGAGATAGCTGTCAGTCACTGATAGCTGTGCAGGGGTCGGTCTCAAAGGGGTTCTCCAGGAATTTAGAAAATGAAAATACTTAAATGTTACTTTATGGTAAATATATTCCCAAATAGCTTTCATTAGTTATAATGGCTATTTTTGTCTAGGGAGCAATCATTAGGAGAAATAAAATGGCCACCATCCTATTAGTACACACAAAACCTGTCCTTATCACACAGGAAGAGAAGTTACTTTTACAACACTGAGCTAATGAGCCGCCTCATCCTACTCTCTGCTCTACTTTTCAGGTGAATCTCTGGGGAATGGAGTTCATGAGGAGGATGGGGAGGGGCTCATGAGCAGTTACACTTGTATGCGGGCTCCATTACCACAGCCTGTTCTTTTTGTCCATCCTCTCTGTACTTGATGTCTTCTCATTGGCTGAATCTCAGGAGAATTTAGTTCAAGTTCTTACCATCTGTATTGAGGATCATCCCTGACAAGTAGGAGATGAGGTTAATGTAGTTCTTTACTTCACTTTTGTGAAGTAACTTGTCCCCTCCGCTGTGATTAGGACAGGTTTTGTGTGTACTAATAAGACTAGGGCCATTTTGTTTCCCCTGATGATTTCTCCCCAGACAAAATGAGCCATTATAAATAATGAAAGGTATTTGGGAATATATTTATTATAAAGCAATATTTAAGTATTTTTATTTTCTTAATAACCCCCCAAAAAACTTCAAGTTCAGAAAGAGCAGAAGTTTAAATGTATAAAAATTACAAATTCTGTTGAATCTTTATCCATATAACTCAATCTCTGCTAAGCTCCTCCTCTATAATGTGCCTCCTGCAGACTGCACTACTTTCCCTGGTGACTGGTCCTCTTTAAGCACCAGAGGTTGTGCTTGCCTGTTAATGTAACCTCTCATTGAGGAACCTGTATTGTCAGGTTAAAGATGGAAAACCATGCTTCTGTAGTATATACGAATAATGATGTATTGTACAAAATATATAAAAATACATTTTCTAAGACTCTACATGTTACAATTGTAACCTACTTCTTTATGCCTGTGGGCTGAGAAATCAATTTTTGCTGAGATTGTCAAGTGACAGTTTTAATTTGTCCCAGCGATAGTTCTGTTATGTTTAGGACTTTTTGTGACATTTTATCCACTAGATATTTTCTCTGAAAAGAAAAAAGACAAAAATGTTAAGTTGTCAAATGTGTGAAGTGTCTGTCTGCATTGACATACATGGTACTGTGCTTTCTGACCCTCAAAGATGTGTAATGGGGCTTATTTGTGTTCCCTCAAAGTGTCAGTCATTTTAATTGCAAGAATAAGGCTTCCAAAAGATGGATGTCCAGTAATTGGAGAACTAAAACCATGACATCTTTATTCTAAATAGATTAAAATCACCCAGTGGCATATTGTAGGGTAGTCAAACAGTCATCGCATTTTGTTTGTCAGGCGATTTTTTTTTTAACCCCTTCACAACTGCCATACGGCTATATTCGTGCTATCTGCACATGCCCCAAGCAGATAGCACATATATAAACGTTATGGCACCTGTTTAATCCAAGCACTGCAAAACGCTTGGATTAAAGCTTCTGCCTCTGGACTGCCGCTGTCGGGGACAGTGTACAGTCCAGTAATGCCGGCAAGGGACCAATTAGAGTGGTCCCTTGCTGGAGATCGCTCCGATTGGTTAGTCTGTGCAGACTAACCAATCTGATCGCTCCAGTGTAAAAATGCTGGTATCTGCACTCTGCAGATCGTAGCCTGGAATCAGGCACTTGCTGCTCCATGCCCTGCTCTCTGCCCCCACTTTCTGCACCTTGATGTGGCCTGTCTGTCCCTTGATGTCCTGCCTGGTGTCTGTGGCCCCATCTGTGCATTGCAAAGTATAATAAAGCCATCAGCCCCACTGGATCTTCAAGATACAAGTGGGACTTGAGTAAAAAAAAAAAAAAAAAAAACTGAAAAAAAATAAATAAAAATGGAAATTAAAAATAAAATTGCCTTTTCCTATATATCCACTCATTTATAAGAGATTTAAAAATGATAAAAATAAACTATACATAATTGGTATCGCAGTGTCTGTAATGACCTTATCTATAAATGATCATGCTACTAATCTCACATGGTGAAGTCTGTAGCAAATAAAAATTTAAAAAAATGGTGAAATTGCTGTTTTTTTGCCTCACCTTCCAAAAGTCATATGCAACTTAACAAGGATACCAATAAAAACTACAGCCCATCCTGCAAAAAATAAGCCCTCATATAACTACCGTATTTTGATGGAAAAATAAATAAGTAATAGGTCTTAGATTTTCCTGATGCAATAAAAAAAAAAATCTATATATTTAACAAAAAGTGATTTTATGATATAAAAGTGGTATACCATGAATAAAACAATATAAATTTGGTATCACCATAACCGTATAAGCCCACAGAAAAAATAAGAAAAACACTGACAGAATTGCAATTATAGCCCACTTCACCACATAAAAAATTAAATAAAAAGCGATCAAAAAGTCATATGCACCCAAAAATGGTACTATTAGAAACTATAGCGCATCCTGCAAAAATGAGTGCCCACACAGCTCAGTCAACAAAACATAAAAATAAAAAAGCTATGGCCCCTAAAATCTATTTCAGCAAATTCCATGTTGGAAAATGCAGATACCGCTCCTTTCCTTTTGAATTCTGCCGTCTGCTCATACAGCAGTTTACGACCACATATGAGTTGTTGCCGTATTCAGGGGAAAATGGCTAACCAATTTTGGGGTGCATTTGCTCCTGTTATAACTTGTTAAAGTGAAAAATTTGGCCTTAAGAGATATTTTCTTGTAAAAAAATTTTAATATTTTTTTCATTTTCACAGCCAAGTTTTTCTAAATATTATGAAACGCCTGAGAGGTCAAAGTGATCAGTAAACCCCTCAATGAGTTATTTGAGGGGTGTAGTTTCCAAAATGGGGTTGCTTTTTGTGGGTTTCTACTGTAGGTGTGCCTTTAAATATGACATGACGCCCAAAAGCCATCCCAGCAAAATCTGCCCTCCAAAAAACATATGGCGCTCCTTTCCTTCTGAACCCTGCCGTGTGCCCATACAGCAGTTTACAAACATAACGGGGGTGTTTTTGTAAACTGCAGAATTGGGGTAATAAATATTGAGGTTCGTTTTGTTAACCCTTGCTGTGTTATAGGAAAAATTGGATTAAAATTAAAAATTGGCACAAAAACTGAAAATTAAAAATTTTTACCTCAATTTTACTTTAATTCTTGTGGAACAACTAAAGGGTTAACATAGTTTGTAAAACCAGTTTTGAATCATTTGAGAGGTGTAGTTTCTAAAATGGGGTCACTTATGAGTGGTTTCTATTATATAAGGACCTCAAAAGTGACTTCAGAACTGAATTTCTTATTGAAATTTTTTTTATAGAAAATTTGAAAATTGCTTCTTAAATTCTAAGCCTTCTAACGTCCTAAAAAAATAAAATGTAATTTTCAAAATGATGCCAACACAAAGTAGACATATTGGGAATCTTAAGTAAAAACTATCTAATGAGGTATCACTATCTGCCTTTAAGGTGTAGAAATTCAAATTAAGAGAATATACATTTTTCCAAATTTTCGGTAAATTTAGAATTTTTTTTTATTAGAAAGGTAAAACATATCGCCCCAAATTTGCCTCTAACATCAAGTACGAGATGTCATGAGAAAACAATCTTAAATGGTTTGGATAAATAAAAGCATTCCAAAGTTAATAGCACATAAAGTGACACGTCAGATTTGCAAAATTAGACCTGGTCACGAAGGTGAAAAATGGCTTGGTTTTGAAAGGGTTAATCCTCTGAGTGCTGGACGTTCATCTTTTGGAAGTATCTGGCTGCTGCAGCTTTGTCCGTGCTCTGTTGTATGACCCCCATTCGTCTTGGCTGGCGTAAGTTCACTTTACAAGAATAGCGCTTTTTGCTGCAATAACCCACAAAAGAGACTTAAAAATGATGTGAACAAAGCCTTCAAATGTAGTTTGGGCTCATGGGAAAAGTGGCAAAACATATATACAGTGATCCTTCAAGATACAATATTTTCAACATACAATGGTCTTTTCTGACCCATCGTAAGTTGAAACTAGACTCAACATACCATGTCTCAGACCTGGATCTAACCAATCCGCCACTTCTCTGGTAAAATAGTTGTATTAGTTGCTAATTATTAGCTGTTCCTGACTGGTATATGGTTATATAGTTATCTGCTTATTTTTCCCCTTCGCCTATGACGGCACCCCTGGAGAGACCGCCTCCTCAGGACAGGAAATGGGAACCAGAACCGCTTTAAAAGCGGGTCTACCCCCACTTCTTTTTCCTGTTCTAGTGGACATGTGGGAATCGGAACTGCTAAAGAGGAGCTGCGGGAGCCCCGACTAGTTTATAGTTTTGAGAGGGTTATCCCGGGCGGCGTAAGCTTCCTTTAGGAGCCGCTGCAAGAGACTGGGCCTCTTTCTCTCTCCTACCCCACTCTGTCTCCTTCTCGGTTCAGGAGGGTTTCTGCGGACCTCTGCGGCCGTGATCACATGTCCGACTGTCTGCACGCGCGTGGGCAGAAGCACTTCCGGGTTGCAAGGTAGGAAGCTGGCAGTTCCTCCATTCTGGCTGATGCTGCTTTTTGAGCATGGAGCAGACTCAGTACACTGAAACCACCAATAATGCGCCGGTACCATGGTGGAGTAAGAGGGGTTGTACCCTGATATTTATGCTGCATTTTACTCATGGGGGTCATCTTCTATGTTTCGGTATATAAGGGTCTTCTAGAAAGGTCTCCAGATCTAAGGAAAAGGGTTGTTATGTGTGTAAAAGGAAGCTAACCTCTGCTTGGGCTAAACCCTTTTATCAAGCATGTTTGAGCAAGTTAATGGAGGAGGAAGCTCCGTGTCTGATCAAGCAGATGATCCGTGAGGAGGTTAAAGAATCTGTTAGCGGTCTGCTTAAAAACCGCCCTAGTACCTCTGCAGCTGCATCTAATCCTCCCCACCAGTGACAGTGATGTACTTTCAGGATTGGAGGAAGAGGGAGAATGGCTATTATCTAATGAGTCCTCTGATGACGAATCCACAGGGAAGCCGCTCTTTCATGCTGAGAACATTAACTCCCTAGTCAAAGCAGTAAGCGCTACCATGGGTTTAAATGACCAGCATTTACCGCCGTCGGTTCAGGACTATGAGGGTCTGGGCCCCAAGAGAAGGAAGGTCATTAACGTGCATAAAAATGTTCAGGCAGTCATTTCTAGAGAGTGGAAAAAACCTGATAGGAAGTTATATGACCACAGTAGATCTGAGGAATGTGTATTATGATGTCCTGATCCATCCCAGCCACCAGAGATTTTTGAGAGTAGCAGTTCAGCTAGAGAAGGAGATCCTACATATTCAGTTTCAGGCCCTTCCCTTTTTTACTCTCTCAGGCCCCAAGGGTTTTCACAAAGATCATTGCAGAGATGATGGCTCACGTGAAGGAGAAGGACATAGTTATCATACCCTATCTCAACTGTTTTCTTCTTGTCGCCCGGTCAAGTCAGATCCTGAGGGAACATATTGCCTGGCTCTGGACAGACTAGGATGGGGTTTACACCTGGAGAAGTCCAGTTTGTGTCTGTCAGAAGTGCAGCTTCTTAGGGGTGATCCTAGATTCCAGATCTCAGAGGTGCCTGTTGCCCCTACATAAGGCTCTTCTGATCAGGTCAAGGGTTCAGATCCTTCTCTCTCGTCAGTCAGTTTCTTTGAGGGAGGCCATGTCTGTGCTGGGTCTCATAATGGCTGCTATTCCAGAGGTAGAATGGGCCCAGTATCATTCAAGGCCCCTCCAGCTTCAAATTCTGGAAGTTTGGGACAGATGTGTCCTCTCTCTGGATGCAGAGATCTCTCTATCACCTCAGACTCAGTTCTTTGGGGTGGTGGATGGATCTGCAGAATCTACAGAGAGCGGTTCTGTGGCACAGGTAAGCAGTCCTTCCCTTGACCACGGATGCCAGCCCATGTGCATGGGGATCCATGTAGGGTCTCTTCTGTTACAAGGAAGCTGGGACGACAATTCCCAAAGAACTGAATGCAATCCGTTTAGCCTTGACAGAGTCTCCCGATCATCAGAGGCAGAAACGTCAGAATCTACACAGACAATATGACAGCAGTAGCCTACGGTATATCAACAAGCAGGGAGGGACCAGAGCTCCGGGTCTGATGTCAATCAGTCACCAAATTTTTTATCTGGCAGAAGCTTCTCTCATCTCTTTCTGCAATTTATCTAAAAGGAGCAGATGTGGTTAAAGCAGATTTTCTCAGCCGTCATCATTTATGCCAGGGGGAATGGTCCCTAGATCAGGTGGTATTCATTCAGATTTCAGCCTTATGGGGTGTCCTGGAGATAGCTCTTTTTGCCACCCGGTCAAACAGAGAGGTAAAGAGTTTCTTTTCCCTTTCCCCAAAGGAGCATCCAAAGGCAATGGACGCATTTGCTTAATCCTTGGAGAGGAGCTTTCTCTATGCCTTTCCCCCTCAAGCTGTTACCAAGAGTCTCCTCAGGAAGATCAGGGAAGAAAGCACCACGGTCATAGTGATAGCTCCCATTTGGCCAAGGAGGGTTTGGTTTTCTTGGCTCCACAGGATGTCGATAGTCACCCCTTGGGTTCTTCCCGAATTCCAGGGATTTCTGGCTCAGGCTCCAATTTTTCACCCAGAAGTAAAAGATCTTCACCTGACTGCCTAGCTGTTGAAAGAGAAATTTTGAGGAAAAAAGCGCTCTCTGAGAATGTTATCACCACTCTGTTGGCGAGTCGTAAGAATTTGGGAAAGGGGGTGATTTATACTTAATATTTTGGTGTACTTTTTTAACTTTTTTTTTTTACAGTATATTTATTAACTATTTCCCCCTTAGGGGCTAGAACCTGGGATCTTTTCATCCTATTCACCCTAATAGAGCTTTATTAGTGTGAATAGGACTTCATCCTCTCCCTGCTGCCCTGTGCTTTGTGCACACAATATTAAGTATAAATCACCCCCTTTCCCAAATTCTTACGACTCGCCAACAGAGTGGTGATAACATTCTGCCGCACCTGAGGGGTTAACTGCCGCGGATCGCAGCGTCCGGTCACAGGCAGGTGCCGGCAATGAGCTTCTACTGCCTGCATCTGTATAGTAAACATCACTCCTCATTGGTGGCCAGTGCGCCCCCCCCCTTTCCCAGTATTAAAGACATTGGCCAGTGTCCCCCGTCCCCGTCCCCCCTTTCCCCAGTATTAAGGGCGGATTTTATGTTGCAGCTCCCGAACAGCAATACAAGTGGTGGGAGATGCCGCATGTATATCTGAGCTTGTGCGTGCTGCTGCAGATTTCAGGCGGTATGAGGTGTAATCTGCAGCGCATCCGATGCCAAATCTGTGGGTAGCACAACCAGCTTTGCCATGGTCCTCCGCCAAATCCACGGTCTGAACTTAGTCTCAAGCTGCCCATACAGATTAGTTTAAAGGGGTTTCCAGGATAAGAATACCTTCCTTCCCACAGCAGCGCCCCCGCCCTCGGCCAGTGCGCCCCCCCATCCCCCATCCCTTCCTCCCCCCAGTATTAAAAGCATTGGTGGCAGTGGCCACAGGGTCCCCTCACCTACTCCTCATTGGTGGCAGTGATCGGAGCCCCTGCAGTGTAATGCTGGGGCTCCGATAGGTTACCATGGCAACCAGGATGCTCCTGAAGTCCTGGCTGCCATGGTCAGCTCCCTGCTGCTGTGTGCACAGGGCAGCAGGGAGAGGATGAAGTCCTATTCACACTAATAGAGCTCTATTAGGGTGAATAGGATGAAAAGATTCCAGGTTCTAGCCCCTAAGGGGGAAATAGTTAATAAATATACTGTGTAAAAAAAAAAAAAAAAAAAAAGTTAAAAAAGTACAACAAAATATTAAGTATAAATCACTCCCTTTCCCAATTTTTCATATAAAATATATAAACAATAGATAAAATATTACATATCGCTACGTCTCAAGTCCAAACTATTAAAAAAATCCTCTTTTAAGCGGTGAACGCCCATAAAAAAAAGAAAAACTGCACAATTCGCCATTTTATTTTAGTCGCCTTGTCCCCCCAAAAATTAGGATCGGACTGTTGTATTATTGGCGGACGTTCCATAAAATGAGGAATGCCCGCAGCTTTTTTGGGCATTTTTTTTTTTACGTGGTATCGAATGGTATCTAGTATCGCAATACTTTTTTTTGGTATCGATACCAAATCAAAATTTTGGTACCGAAACAACTCTAGTTTGGAGGGCTTTTTACAGATTTGCCAAAAGTGCAGATTTCAGCATTAAGTGCCTTATTTGAGTTTAAGGTAGCTGATCATCCTTAGGTTAAGAGGTCGCTGAAGTTTCCATTGACCAGCCTTACTTAAGGATCTTGGAGGATCGGGTGGTGATTTCTCCTGATCCTTCTTCTTACCGAAGGTCTCTTCCCATTTTCACCGTTCCCAGGAGATAGTTTTACCCTCCTGTGCGTCTCCAAAAAATGAGAAGGAATCAGAATGTCATTGTTTGCATGTTAGGAGGTGTATAATTCAATATCTACAGGTCACTCAGCCTTGGAAGTCCTTCTCTGGTCTGTTGCTTTTATTCCAAGGTGCAAAGAGGGGCTCTGCTGCTTCTTCTCAGAGCTTTTGCTAGGTGGATTAGACAGGCTGTTTACTTAGCATACTCTTCCAAGGGGGTTGTTCCGCCCTCGGGGTTCGGTCTCCACGTCTTGGGCAGAGAGGGCCTCCGCTTCTATAGAGCAGATTTGTAGGGCTGCCACCTGAAGTTGCCCACATAGATTTTTCAGACACTATAGACTTCAGCTGCCTTGTAACAAGGGCATTGCTTTTGGCCGTAAAATGCTCCAAGCTGTTGTCCCGCCCTAGATTTTTCTTGCCTAATCTCCAGGGGTGCTGTCATAGGCGAAGGGAAGGACCTGGTAATCAGTTTTCTTTGAGCCTATGATAGCACCCAGCTAATTCCCTTCCCCTAATATTTATAATTTAAAAAAAATGAAGTTTTGTCTATGAGGTAATAAAAAATAAAAAAAAGAGATGTAGAAATGATTAGATTTATTGAAATGTTATGTTCCTTAGTTCTTGGAGAAAGGCTGGGGGTAGAGGGGGTGGGACACTCTTTTAAAGCGGTTCTGGTTCCAGTTTCCTGTCCTGAGGAGGAGGAGGCGGTCTCTCCAGGGGTGCTGTCATAGGCTTAAAGAAAACCGATTACCGGTACGTGTAATCTAATTTTTCTTAAATCTTCATTTTCTCTAATCATGGATGACATTTTAGGGCTTTGGAACCGATTACTCAACTTAAAATGGTTTCAACATACAGTGGTTGTCCTGGAACCAATTAATATTGTAACTTGAGGGGCTACTGTATATGCCATGAAAGGCCCATTGTAGGGGGTGTGTATTTATTTATTGCCCTAAATTACATTCATAGGATAAAGTGTGTGCCGAAGTCCAGATGTCAGTTATGCCGGTTTCGCATGAGCGTATTCAGTTCAAGAAATACTCTGTGTGTGGGAGCAATATTTTGTGGACTGAACACTGCTCCTCTGAGGTTAACTTGCATCCTTATAATAATCTATGATACGTTCCTTCCTGACTACGATCTACTGTACTATACTCTCATAATGCTATGACTATAATTCAGTTGACCCAAGGTGAGACAGCATAATAAATCATAATAATACTGTGGGTTCACAGGAAATGCATCCCCCACATGGAGCTTTTTTTCCCAGGCTGAATACAGTCATGTGAAACTGGTCTTAATATGATGTTGGTTTTTCAGGCCTTTGAATGTAAAGTAGGCCATTACATGTGACCTTGACTCTAGCAATGGGCTTTGGGATACTTAATTGGAAAACCCTTTTGACCCACCAGGACCTGCCGTCTGCCACAGAGTGGCAGTGCTGGATCACATTAAATCTGACATTGGACCATTTTTGTCCAATTTACTATATCTGTGTTTTCTGTTTATTTCGGTGTGTCTGCATTTGTCAATATTGATCAGTTAAAATATTTTATTTTTGTGGTAAAAAGAACAATAAATGCACAGGACACTTCCATGTCAAAATCATGGGTGATGAAAGAAAAATATGCTTTTGTAGAATTTTTTATAAAAAAAAAAAAAAAAAAAAAAACTGAATTAAGTGTAAATGACTAATTTATCCAGATATTCATCTTTTTTTCCTGGCACAATTATTGGGTAGCAGTCATTTTACTACTGTTTATTCATCCTAATGATGTGAGATTGTCAGATCACAAACTTTTATGCTAATGTTCTATTTAACTTTTTTTTATACTCTTTTTGTAACAGCGATACAAGCTTGGGGTGCGTTTGCATTACCGGGTCATGGAATCTATGTTGAAATCGGTAAGTGTTAAATAAAAAAGTTTATCCATTAAAGGGGCTGTCCCAAGATGTACATTTATTTGCCATCCACAGGATGAGTACAACACTCAACCATCTGTCAGTCCCCTAGAGAATGTGAATGGGTTGGTGGTGTGCATGCTTGACTGCTTCTCCATTCGTGATCAGAGAGGGTCCTAGCAGTCAGACTTCCAGATCTGTACTTATCCTGTGGTGCTTTTTTTTGCCCTGGATGCTACATAAAGACTGATTTGAAGAATGTCACCTCATTTAGAGAGCAACCCTTTGTTTCAGCCTGTTGGTGGTGAGAAGGTTTGACCACCTGTAAGGTGTTACCCATACACATGTACGCCAGCCACCAGAGAGTGTGCCGCCTAATCCCTTCTGCGGGACTATAATCCTGCTTCCTGTAGTCTACAAATGCCAGCCTGCTTACCGGGGGCTGTGTACGTTGACCTATCTGTCAGATAACAGTAAACTCCTACAAAGAATGGCACATGTATGTCTGCATATCGTTTTTTTTTTTTTCGTTGGGGTCATACGTGCTGTGTAATGAATGATCTCACAAAGGAAATTCTTTCAAGCAAATGATAGTCGACCTTACCGATGGTCTGAGCTTGTTTCCTGTTTTCTGCTTAATACTTCTGCATGTTATGCTTTGTACAGTTTCCTTTTTTTACAATGGTCAGAGATTGGCATTTTTGTTTAAAGTTCAAGCTGTTCTCCATATTGTGTCTTTGCTTTTCAGGAACAAGAGCGCTTGTCGGTGCAGAACTTCAGGTTTGTTCTTCAGAGACCCCATTCAGAGTATTTTTAGGTTGCAAGGAAATTGTAGAAGTTTCTGTTCAAAATCTTAAGGGAATGTTCAATCATGTTAATAAAGAGCCGTCTGCTTCCTGCCCCCGTTCTGTCAGCGCTGCTTTCCTGTTGTGTTACAGTACGGTACAAAGTAGTAAAAGGACTGCACTGCGGACATTAATGTTTTGCTGGCCCAGAAATACAGAGGAGGATTAACAATAGCCCTTATGTAGCTGGATTTTACAGCTAGGTCTCCGCATGGAATTCTGCATTGTTTTCAGTGTGACACGAGTTTTCCATGAGTTCATCTGCTTTGTGTTTCTGAACGGTGTCAAACCTCAGAAATCTTTATTATTAATGAGTCAAACAAATATGGCCACCAGCATTTATATAAAATATTATGTGCTTTCATTCCAAATAAATTGTAGTACTGAAATTATGGACATTAAAGTGTAACTGTACTTATTAAAAAAAAAACAAAAAAACTTTGATATGTCATAATGATATATCAAAGCTTCTGAAGGGTGCGGGTTCTGAGCGCTGAGACCCTCACTAATGGCAAAAACAAGGAGTAGGGAGCGCTAACATGGAGGACTGTCTCCTCACTGCTGAAGATGGACTGGGGACAAGCTGATAGGAAGGAATTGCAATTAAATAACACTTTTAGATTCAGGTGCTGGTTAGAAAACTGTAGAATATTATTGTTGGTACAACCTATTTAGGTTATATCTGCTGAAAAATGCTAAATATGCATGTTTTTTTTTTTTGTTTTTTTTTTATGCCAGCCGATATACATTATACTACCCCTACATTATAAACAATGCACTCTGTATTGTTAGTAACATAGTTTAGAAGGCTGGAAAAAGACATTCATCTATCTGGTTCAGACTACTATCCTGCAAAGTTTCCATAGGAAAGCAACCCCCCACCCCACCCCATTTTTTATTTTTTTAGGGGAAAAAATTTCTTCCCCCAACTCCAGTCAAGCAATCAGAATAACTCCCTGGATCAACGACCCATCTCTAGTAGCTATAACCTATAATATTATTACACTCCAGAAATACATCCAGGCCCCTCTTGAATTCCTTTATTGTACTTACCATCACCACCTCCTCAGGCAGAGAGTTCCATAGTCTCACTGCTCTTAGCGTAAATAATCATCTTCTATGTTTGTGTAGAAACCTTCTTCCCTCCAGACGCAGAGGATGTCCCCTCGTCACAGTCACAGTCCTGGGGATAAATAGATGATGTGACAGATCTCTGTACTGACCCCTGATATATTTATACATAGTTATTAGATCTCCCCACAGTCGTCTTTATTCTAAAGTGAATAACCCTAATTTTGATAATCTTTCAGGGTACTGTAGTTGCCCCATTCCAGTTATTACTTGAGTTGCCCTCCTCTGAACCCTCTCTAGCTCTGCTATGTCTGTCTTGTTCACAGGAGCCCAGAACTGTACACAGTACTCCATGTGTGGTCTGACTAGTGATTTGTAAAGTGGCAGGACTATGTTCTCATCATGGGTGTCTATGCCCCTTCTGATGCAACCCGTTATCTTATTGGCCCTGGCAGAAGCTGCCTGACACTGGTTTCTACAGCTTAGGCTACTTTCACAGAGGCGTTTTGGTTTCCGTTTGTGAGATCCGTTCAGGATTAGTTTTGCCCTAATGCATTCTGAATGGAAAAGGATCCACTCAGAAAGCATCAGTTTGTCTCGGTTCCGCCTCCGTTCCGCTTTGGAGGTGGACACCAAAATGCTGCTTGCGTCCGTCCTGACACACAATGTAAAAGTCAATGGGGATGGATCTGTTTTCAGTGACACAATATGGCACAATAGAAAATGCATCCGTCTCCCATTGACTTTCAGTGGTGTTCAAGACAGATCCGTTTGGCTATGTTAAAGATAATACAAACTGATCCGTTCTGAATGGATGCTCATGTGGTTGTATTATCTAAACTGATCCGCACCGAACGCGAGTGTGGAAGTAGCTTTAGTTTGCTGTCCACTAAAATTCCTAAGTCCTTTTCCATGTCAGTGTTGCCCAGTGTTTTACCATTTAGTATGTACGGATGACTTGCATTTTTCCTTCCCATGTGCATAACCTTACATTTGTCAGTGTTAAACCTCATCTGCCACTTATCTGCCCAAGCCTCTAATCTATCCAGATCTATCTGCAGCAGTGTAAATTAATATTTAATTTTCCAACCTGTCTACAAAATCATTAATAAATATATTGAAGAGAATAGGGTCTAATAATGACCCATGTGATAGCCCACTAGTGACAGTGACCCAATCTGAGTGTGTACTGTTAAAGGGGTTGCCAATTTCCTATATTGATGACCTATCCTCTGCAGGGTGGATTTGATTTAAATCAAACTGATTTAAATCACTAGTCAGTAAGGCTTGTTTTAAATCATAGTTTTCTACATAAAGACTAATTCTTGCTGGTATAACTTATAATATGCAAGTAGATGAAGATTTTTAGAATAACAACTTTTCATATTAGTGTTTTTTTATGCCCAGTTTAATAGGTTAATCATTTATATTTGGACAACTTTTCTGTTGTACTTAGGAAGGAGAAAAAATATTGATTCTATTCACTGAACTTCTTTAAACTTAGAACTAAAGGGGTTGATTCTGGATTCATAGGTTTGTAGAAGTTAGAATTAAGGTCTTTTTCTCAACTCTGTTCATTTTATTACATTTGTGCTGTGAAGAAGAGGCCTGTGATCTCTGCTGAGTCAAATTCAGTTTTGAGAACTGCAAAAGCAAACCCAGCATCTGTGATAATATCTTGTAGGCAGAGAAACTGCCCAATAATCTTACAAAAACCTCTGGAAGAGCTGGACATTGTGAATGGATTAATGGAATTTATTTACCAAAAATATTAAACATATACAGCCTTATTTTACATAATTAAAAAAATCTTTATTTCATGATGGAATAACCTTTGGATGGTAATATAATTTCCTCAAAAAGCATTTTATATTAAAAATTATTATTTTTATTATTTATTTATTTATTTAAAAATTTTTTTTTTTAAATCATTGATTTTTATCCACCCTGATCCTCTGGATAGGTCATCAATATCCGATCAACAGGGATTATCCAGTTTCCCAATGGGAAGGAGCAGATGGAGTGTTATAAAGTTAGTTTCATTGAGATACTGCGGGGTGGCATCTCCATCTCCAGGATAAACTTACCGGCCTATAGTTTTTGACCCCTTTTTTTTTTTTTTTTTTTTAATATTTGCAATATTAGCGGTCTCCTTGCTCCAAGTCAAGCTAAGCCCGCCCCTTAACCCTCCGTTCTACAATTTGATGGACAGAATAGAATCGACGGCCAGCTGGGCGCGCACGCAATAGAACTGTCCGGCGCATTCGCAATCAGCCATTTGCAGACGGCTGAGTGCGGGATCCGGGATTGCGCTGTCACAGGTAGCGCATGCGCGAGAAGAGCACGATCCCAGCAGGATGTCCATCAAATTGTAGAGCGGAAGGGTAAGGGTGGGCTTAGCTTGACTTGAAGCAAGGCCGATTCCCCCTTGACTTTAAGCCTGACTCAGAAGACAGTGCCAACGGACATTTAAAACTACGCTTTTAACAAGTGTTGAAGGTTTTGCAGGTGACAGGTTCCCTTTAGGCTAAAATTAGTAACGTCGCTATCGGGTTAAAATGCAGTTAAATGGGTTATCTAATTTATAAAAAAATTTTAAACTGATGTGTCCGCCTTCAATAATTGATGACGATGTCCCTACTGGGCCGACGCTGTGCTCCCCAGTGTAATTGGTCTCATATGCCATACTTTTTGCATGTGATCCAGGCCGGGCTTCAACCCACAGTGTACACGGGTTTCACTTTCTAGAGCCCCGTGAGCAAAAGGAAAATAACGCATAACCCCTTTAAGGCACCGGAGTTGGGCACCAACTTTATTTTTTGAGACACATTTTCAAAATCTACAATTAAAAAGTGACATTTTTTGGGAGGGTTTCCCCAATTTTAATGTGATTATAAGCAGCTTAAAACATAGTTCTTTGTAATGAGGGAGCCTGTCGATCTTTCATGCTGCCTGTGCTTATGGCAGCATGAATCTAGCAACAGATCCTCTTTACCAAAAAAAAAAAAACGAAAACCCTTGGGTGTGTTGTGTTCTGCCTGGTACAGGAAGTCATAAAGCTGCACGGGTCTTCTATTTTTGGTGTTCTTTAAATCCTCATGTGCACACCTATTCTTAAAAGGATTGCCAAGATAATAAAAAATTTTGGACAAGCCCTCCAATTGCCTAAAATAACAGATGATGGTATACTCCCTCCTCTTTCCAGCACCATTCTTTATGGTGCGGGTCCTCCTGTCGCTGCTTGTTTACAAACTGTTGGTATGCGGTATGTGACTGCTGCAGCCAATAACTGTTCTCAGATGTAGACCACTGAGGACATTGACAGTCACATACCTTATACAAACCCGTCACCACTGCTACTTGTAAACCAACAGCGGCAGCAGGATCAGACCAGCACTGCAAAGAAAGAAAGAGTGAGTTTAAAAAGGGTTGTGCAGCTCTACAGTATTGATGACCTATCCTAAGAGCGAAGTCCAGTGAAAATTGTCAGAATTTTTTTCCTGAATGGTGGTAAAAAAAGAAAAAAAAAATATTATCCTTTCCTCATCCATTTGATCACGACGAGCCAGCCGCCGCCATCTTTAATGAAAATATTGCACGAAATCCTGTGGGTGGTGACTTATGACCAGACCAGCCGACGTGATGATGTCATTACGGGCCGTGTTAGATCCTAATTGAAGATGATAAAGTATGATTTAATTTTTAAAATTTTTTTATTTTACACTCTGTTATTATTGTCAGATGCCGCTATCAGCTATGAATGTCTGATCTGAGGGGTACAATGACGGGGAGTGGCACAATCGCTGCTCCTTGTCATTGCACTCCCTACTTGCAAAGAAATGCGCTTCATGACAAAGTAATTAGTCGCAAAACAAATTTTTGTTGTAAAACTCGGTAAAGCAGCCGAATCGAATTTTTCAATACTTCGCTCATCACTATTCATGAATACTAAATCGTCCGGGGTCCAACTCTGACACTTCAAGCCAATCCGCTATTTAGTTGTAATTGCGCTGCCTCAACAAGCAAGATGATGCTCATGTAATTTTAAAGCAGAAGCCGCGGCATTACTAACAATCTGATGTTGGGGACCTGTTTCGAGGAAAGGTCATCAGTCTTGTAGCCTGCGCATATTTTGAATTGAATTGGGTCTGTTTGCTTTTCTTACATTTTTTTTTTCTTTTACTATAGCAGGTTGTTAAATAATGACACTTTTCATACATGTCTGTTGGCCTGTGCTGTTGAAGTGGTCGTGGCTACTTACAGAAGTAAGTAAAAGGATGCATTATGATTTTCTGAATTTGCTTTTATATGCTACGGTAGATCTTAAATAAAATGCTTGGTGGAATCCAATGCAGCGGCACTGAGGTGTGTACAACTTCCCCCTTAGGGCTCATGCACACAAACATATTTTGCATTCCGTATACGGAACCATTTATTTCAGTGGGTCCGCAAAAAAAAACCCCAGAAGGTACTCTGTGTGCATTCCGTTTTTCCGTTCTGTTCAAAGATAGAACATGTTCTATTATTGTCCGCATAACGGACAAGGATAGGACTGTTCTATTAGGGGCCAGCTCTTCCGTTCCGCAAAAAACGGAATGCACATGGACTTCATCCGTATTTTTGTGGATTCGTTTTTTGTGGACCGAAAAATACATACGGTCGTGTGCATGAGCCCTTATTCTGTAGAAATTATATAGTATGTACTGTACATTGCGATTAGAGTGCCAGTGCATTGTGTACATGAAGCAGCTTTCAGGTATGTGGATATCATGGGGATCATGGGGGTGGGGTTTAATATTTAGGAAGTATTTCCAGTTGCTTGTGGCACGGCTTCATAGGAACGTATTAAATTTCTATGAGGCAAGCAATCTAACAATCACATGTTCAAGTCCCCTAAGTGGGCTTAAAATATATTTTAAAAAGGAAAAATAAAAAATAAAGTTTTTAAAAATATTTAAAAAATTAAGAAGTATGAAAATTCGAATCGCGTCCCCCTTTTTCCATAAGGAAATTTAAAAAATGATCATTCTCACTGCACCTAAACTATTTGTTACTTCACTTCCAAAAAAAACAAAAGCATGAATAAATGAAAAGTAATCAAAAAGTCATACACATTCTAAAATTATATCAAGATCAGATCGCCCCGGAAAAAAAGGAGTCCTTACACAGCCCCGTAGATGTACCGAAAAAAGTTATGGGGTCAGAATATGGCAGTGCAACAAAGAAATACATTTTTTATTTAAGTTTTACATGTTTTAAAGAATTAAGATGCAAGAAAAACTAAACAAATGTAATATTATTGTAATCGTACTGACCCATAGAAGATAACAGGCCAATTTTACCATATAGGGAATACTGTAAAAACTACGTCTATAAAACTATGGCAGAATTGTTTTTTTTTTCCAATTTCGCTCCATTTGGAATTGTTTTTCCAGCCTCCCACTACATTGTATGCAATATAAAATAGTGCCATTAGAAAAAACTTGTCCCGCAAAAAAAAAAACAAGCTCTCATATGTGAACAGTAAAATAAAAAGTTATGGCTTCTGGAAGGCAGGAGTAAAAAACAAAAATCCCAAAATGGAAAATTACCTGTCCTCATAGGGTTAAATATTTTTAAAGGACATCTGTCAGCAAATAAGTACCTATAAAACTGCTGCCTTTGGCATATGCAGTTGGCAGCTGTAGGCATCTGTGTTGGCCCCATGTTCCTATGTGCCCGCATTGCTGAGAAAAATGATGTTTTAATATATTCAAATGAGACTCTAGGAGCAACCGGGACAGAGGCTCTGCTCTCTCTGCAGCACGACCAGACACGTGTGATGTTTACACTTTCTGGCCCCGTCAATGAAAGTGGAGAGGGCACGGCAGTTGCAGAGAGAGCAGAGTCTCTAGCGGTAATGGCAAAACCATTGCTCCTAGTGGCTCATTTGCATATATTAAAAGTCCTTTTTTTCTCAGCAATGCAGGCGCACATGACCATGGGACCAACACAGATGTCTTCAGTTGCAAAGTGTACATTCTACAGGTCAGACAGTTTCATAGGTACAAATCTGCTGCCCTTTAAAGAATTTTTGGTGATGCTGTTTTTAATTTTCCAACATCTATAAGTAAACAAAAAAGTAATCTGCTTATCACAGGCAGGATTACAATCACAGATATCAGCAATATGTAGATAACCCAGGATCCTCCATTCACAATATGTGATATCACAGCTTAAAGCTGCTGCTGTAAAGCATATATCTAAATCTAAATACTATTAAGAACAGCTCCGGTAAGATGTCAGCCCCCATGATCATGTTCCGATAAATAGATTAAAAAATATGAAATCGTAAAATAAAAACAAGTAAGAAAAAAGGATATGTGCCACTGTCTGGTTTTAAGTGTCCGGAAAAAGTTTTGGTGACACATTCCCTTTAAAGAGCATCTATCAGCATGATCAGCCCTATTAAACCAAGCATACATATTATCACTCTTATGGCTCTTATTACTGAGCACTGCATTTTTTTATTTATGTGCAAATGACATAATTGGAGCACCTAGGATCTGGCCAGAATCCTAGGAGCACCTGTTTGTTACACGTCCTTCAGCTTCAGTCCCTCCCCTGTATTGACAGGCTAGTCATCTAGTGCCTGCTGCTCTCACCTATATTCTCCTGCCTGCTCTGTACCTTCTGGTCTTGATGCTTGCTCAGCGTTTCTCTGCTGCACTCCAAGCAGCTCTGATTCAAACTGAGCAAGTATTGAGACTTGTCATCTTGTGTCTGCGCTGTTTGGATCTGCATTGCTTGGAGCACAGCAGGAGCAGGGAATAGAGTACTAGCCCTGTCAATCCAGGGGAAGGGACTGAAGCTGAAGGGTGTAACAAACTGGTGCACCAAGGGTTCTGGCCAGCCCCTTGGTGCTCCAGTTAGTTCATTTGTATGTATGTATAATCACAGTTTTCTTTGTATGCTTGGCTTAATAGTCTTGTTCATGCTGACAGATGCTTTTTAACAGTGCGAGTATCGTTGCGGTAGCGAACTGCAAATTGGAGAGCAGTGTTACTCTGCTGCAGACTTGATATTAATGGCATTTCGTGTGTATAGGCCATCCATGTAATATCCCAGAAATTACCTTTAAAACTCTCCTCTTCGGGTGATATTATCTGTATTAGGGCTCATGCACACGACCTGAATTTTGTTTCCTTGTCCATTCCATTTTTTTTGCTGATAGGATGAGGATCCATTCATTTCAATGCTGTCCGCATCAGTATGTTCGTTCCGTAGCCCCGCAAAAAAAAAAATAGAGCATGTCCTATTTTTTTTTAGTTTGCAGACAAGGATAGGCATTATTACAATGGATCTGCAAAAATAACAGATGCCATACGGACATCATCCGTTTTTTTTGCGGACCACAAAACACATACGGTCGAGTAAATGAGACCTTAGACTACCTCTTTAGTAACTATTGCAAAGCTCTTTCTTGACTATCAATGTGTCTCCTTTTGTAAACCACTTTACTCAATTTCATGTGTGTTTTAGGGCTCATGCCCACGAATGTAAGGGCTTCGTGCCCGTGCTGTGGACCGCAAATTGCCGTCCGCAATGCACGGGCACAGACCGTGTGGTAGCCGCATGCGGATTGTGGACCCATTCACTACATTTCCTGCATGCACTACTTTTTTGCGGTGCGGAGGCACGGCCAGATACACCACGGAAGCACTCTGTAGTGCTTCCGTGGGGTTCCGCTACGTCCTTCCGCACAGCATCTCCCGGATCACGGACCCATTCAAGTGAATGGGTCCGTGGTGTGGCATGCACACGGCCGGTGCCCGTGTATTGCGGACCCGCCATATGCTTTGTGTGCATGAGCCCTTAGGTTGTACGCTTTTAATGGCAGTGCTCATTCTTACTGCATCTTGTAAATTTAAGGCCTCATGCATGTGACCATATGTATTTTAAAGGTCCGCAAAACCGCAGATCCACAAAATACGGATACCAGCCGCTTCCATCCTGCACTTTCCTTGTTCCCTGTTATAAAAATGGCTATTCTTGTCCGCAAAAAGGACAAGAGTAGGACATTTTCTATAGCTTGAATAATAGCTGCATGTATGCGGAAAGCACACTGATGCATAAATGGCTCCCCGTCTGAACAGCAAAAAAATACGGTTCGGATGCAGACCAAAAATGCGGTTGTGTGCATGAGGCCTTAAGGGGTTGTCTGGCTTGTACATCTTTTTCAAGAACAAGTTCTTTAAGGGGTTTTACATGATTGGAAAAAGATGGCTGCATTCTTCCAAGAACTGCTCCACAGCTGCAGTACCAGACACATCCCATGGACAGGCCTGAAACTGTTGGAATAAAGCAGCCATCTTTTTCTAGTCTTTGAGTGAGTTGTTTAGATGACCAATGCTCTAAAACCACTTCTATAATGTCTTATTTTATTTTTATTTATTTTTTTCTGATAGGAAACCTTTTTCAAAGTTTGTCAAATTCAGAAAGTGCCATATCCTTCCCATGGATTCTCAGTGTCTTTCAACAGAAAGCATTTGACTTTTTCAAGGTGATTGAGAGCTTTATTAAAGCTGAACCAAGTCTAACGAAAGACATGATCAAACACCTTGAGCGCTGTGAACACGTGATCATGGAGTGCTTGGCCTGGCAATCAGTAAGTAACTACACACAGAGGAGCTTGCTTGTTATATTGCCTCTATAATTACCGTAGTTTTTGCAGTTCTTTTTGATGCTGGCTTTACTGCACAGCACGTTACTGCTGACAGCCTATAAGTAGTGTTGAGCGAACTTGTTTTTTACGTTCTGCGTCCAAAATTCGGGTTATCGATGAATCCCATTATGGATTCCAAATTCCGTTATGGTCCCTGGTAGCGGAATCCATAACGGGATTCTTCGATAAACCGAACTTTGGACTCAGAACTTAAAACCCAAGTTCGCTCAACCCTACATCTAAGCAAAGACTGGTGAATGAGTACTTTATTTTAGGACATTTGCAGCTTTTTAACCCAGATTTTAAAAAGTACTACGTTAGAAACCTCAGCATTTCCCCACCACTATATTGTAATCCAGTTCTTACTCTAAACAGCAAGTAGCTTATTTTACTATTGCCCAGTTGTGAACCAGCTAGCTATATTTACTCTTATACTTATTTATAAGGAGCATTACTCTAATAATAGGGCATGTTTGATATTATCAGTAGAGTGTAGCAACCATTAACACAGGATGGTACCTACAAAAGCCATACACAGCCATACACATACTGGCGTACAGATAGCTCAGTGGATTAAGTCAAAACTTGCAAATTTTGACAGACACATTTTTCTGCTGGCACAGTAACCTTTTGCCAGTTCTAGCACAGAGAAAACCCATGTAGGGGATAAAAGTTTTTCTGAACAGATCATTAAAGGGGCCTTCTGAGAGATTTTTACTGATGATTATGACCTTTCCTCCGGCTAGGTCATCAGTATCTGATCGGTGGGGGTCCGACACTTGGGACTCCCGCCGATCAGCTGTTTGAGAATGCACTCGCAGTAGTGCCACAGGCTTCTCCCAGCTTTAACTCACAGAAAAAAGATGCACCACATGGATAAGCAACTGACAACACTGGCTAATCCCTCACTCTGGTGTTAAAAGCTGAGAGATTCGCCAATATTTCCAATCAGGAACATATCGGAGCCCCTTTAAGCACCACTTCACGGTATCTCAGCATGACATGGGGTCCTACCACTAGACTACCTATGGTGTGTGAACAAGGTCTGAACAGGTATTAAGCAGCCTGCAGCCTCCTCCCACTCACCTGCATTGCAGGACCAACAATGCAATGGGGAACAAATGAGGCCGCAAGCTACACCTACAACAGACCATGTGACACCGGCTTCCAGGTGCAACAGAATGTTTACCAGCCATATGCAATGGCACATTCAATACATATAAGCTTCTCCCAGCTTTCCCTAAGCCATGTGACGTTACGTTCGTTGGCCTAGGCGCAGCTCAGTTCTATTGAAGTGAATGGGGCTGAACTGCAGTACCAAGCACAGCCGCTATTAAGTGGACAGTGCTGTGCTTGGTGAGCAGAGTCAAGGCTGTAGCACTACCGTGCGTGCCAGTGCCTTCTCAAACAGCTGAAAACCCTTTTAATGTCGGTAAAGAGTCCTTGTGCACGTTCCTTGCTGCACTTTACCGGTCTACACAGAATGGCCCTGATTTATCATCCCTTAACTCCAGATCTGTGGCTTCAAAAAGTCACAAAACAGGGCTTTTTGCATTTTTATACCACTCACTGCAGGTTTGAAATATGAGTGGGAGTTGAAAAGTGGGTGTAATCAGCTATGTCAGTGATGGCTAACCTCGGCACTCCAGCTGTGGTGAAACTACGACTCCCAGCATGCTCCATTTATTTCTATAGAGTTCTGAGAACAGCCAAACAAGGGGGGCATCTTGGGAGTTGTAGTTTTACCACAGCTGGAGTGCCAAGGCTAGCCATCACTGAGCTATGTTAATGAGTTTCACTCCAGCCTTTTTTTTTAAAAAGGTGCAAAAAAGGTGGAG
This sequence comes from Bufotes viridis, assembly GCA_033119425.1. Classification (NCBI taxonomy): domain Eukaryota; kingdom Metazoa; phylum Chordata; class Amphibia; order Anura; family Bufonidae; genus Bufotes; species Bufotes viridis. The sequence continues at coordinate 25,735 of JAKVIS010001205.1, forward strand.
GGTGGAGGGTGGAGTAGAAAAACTGGAGTAGCTTTTCTACACTAATGTGTTAGCTTTCAGGATAAGGCAAATTTATTAAACAAGAGACATTTGATAAATGTGACACAAAGTACGCTGCCAACACAGACTCAAGTAAGTTATTCCCCTTGATAAATTCCCCCCAATTAGTGTGATCACGTTACCTTTTCACTCTCTCTAGCACCTGCAGACTATGTAAATGCTGTGATTTATGTATGTTTTGGGTGCTGGATTCTTGTGTGTTCTTTTTTTATAAATCCATTTTTTATGTTTTATTGTTTGCATTCTGTGTGCACTGAAATGTGTGTAGTCATGTATCAGCTGATTTATCCGCTTATTGATGTGACTAAACTAAAGTCCTTGGAAGAAAGCTCCAAGAACCTGGGTCAGGTTTTCTTCTCGTTCCTAGTCCTCCCTCACCTCATATAACTACGCCGCTCTCCAAAAGATTCAATACAAAATCAAACCAAAGCATTGCACCTTTGGTACTGTAATTTTGTTTCACAACCCACAGTGAAAATCTGCTACAAATGCAAGTGACTGATGTGGGTTTTGAGCTCTTCCATAGGTGTATTAGGTTTTGACGTTAGATGTTATTAACCCCTTCCCGCCCAGCGCCTTACTATTACGGTGTTCTGATTGGGCGGGTGCAGGCGCACCTGATCCACAGCAGGGGTCCGGCAGTCACTGATGGCCAGACCCCTGTTGTATGCGCCGGCATCAGTGAAATCACTGAGGCCGGCGCATTAACCCTTGCACTGCTGAGGTCAGCACTGACCGCGGCACGTGCGGGCTTCAGACGTGTGCGGGGTGTCCATCGGGTCCCCGCGCTGCTGTGACGGGGACCCGATGGCAGGGAAGGCAGCCTGATGCCTTCCTTTAGGCATCATGGTTGCCTTCCGGGAGAGCCTGGGAGACCCAGCCCCCTGGATCTCACAGGCAAGCAGGCTGTAAATGTAATACTTTTACAGCCAATGCATTACAATACAGAAGTATTGTACTGCATTGTAAAGGGGATCAGACCCCAAAAAGTTGTGGAAAAAAAGGTTAAAAAAAATAAAGTTTTACAAAAAAAATTAGGATTTAAAAGGAAAAAAATTAGGAAGAAAAAAAGCGTCCTTTTCCCAAAATAAAGTTAAAAACAATTGTAAAAAATAGGGAAAAATGAAAAGTAGACCTATTAGGTTACCTTGCCTCACAAAAAGTGTAATCTAGAGCAACCAAAAATCACATGTACCCTAAAATAGTACCAACAAAACTGCCATCTTATCACGTAGTTTCCAAAAATGAGGTCACTTTTTTGGAGTTTCTACTCTAGGGGTGCATCAGGGGGTCTCCAACTTAAAATGATGCCAGTGAAATCTGCCCTCCAAAAACCAAATGGCGTTCCATTCCTTCTGCGCCCTGCCGTGTGCCCGTACAGCAGATTATGACCACATATGGGTTGTTTCTGTAAACTATAGAATCAGGGCAATAAATATTGAGTTTTGGTTTGGCTGTTAGTCCATGCTTTTGTTACTGTAAAAAATGGCTTAAAATGGAAAATCTGCCAAAAAAGTGAAATTCTGAAATTTAATCTCGATTTACCATTAATCCTTGTGGAACACCTAAAAGGTAACTAAAGTTTGTAAAATCAGTTTTGAATACCTTGAGGGGTATAGTCTCTAAAACAGGGTCATTTTGGGGTGGTTTCTATTATGTAAGCCTCACAAAGTGACTTCAGCCCTGACCGATCCTTAAAAAGTGGGTTTTGGAAATTTTCGGAAAAAGTTCAAGATTTGCTTTTAAACTTTTAAGCCATGTAACGTCCCCAAAAAATAAAATGACATTCCGAAAATGATCCAAACATGAAGGAGACATATGGGGAACGTAAAGTAGTAACAACATTTTCAGTTATTACTATCCATTATAAAAGTAGAGAAATTGAAATTTGCAAATTTTTTCAAATTTTTGCTAAATTTGGTATTTAAAAAAAAATTTTTTTGACTCCATTTTACCACTGTCATGAAGAACAATATGCGACGAGAAAACGGTCTCAGAATGGCTTTGATAAGTAAAAGCGTTTTAAAGTTATTACCACATAAAGTGACACTGGTCAGATTTGCAAAAAATGGCCTAGTCAGTAAGGTGAAAACTGGCCTGAGGTAGAAAGGGTTAAAGATGATTAATCTCCTCTCACGCCCTTTCCTGGAGCATGGCTATAGACGTGCGTGGATAAACAGCAATTACATGGGTGTAAATATTTGTCTTGTGCTTGACATTCATGTAGACCTTACCGGAAGACACTGAACGCAGAGTAAAGTGCTGTGAATTAGTAAGTACTAGTTATTACGAGGCGGACATTATTGACTTTCAAGTTTGAGAGTATGTGTGGCGTTCTTGTGGAAATCTTCATGACACTTGTGGTGTGAAGACAATAAACTTGTGGCCAGCATAAGGGTGTGCACACGTTTGCATCTGCTGATGCTTTTCGTCATAAATGCTGCACAAAAACTGTTGCACAAAAACTGTTGCACAAAAACTGTATCATATGTCGACCTCCAATACATTTTATACACGTTAATATTTTACCTGCAATTTGCCATACCTATCCAATTTTATTATGGGCGACTGTTTAACCTTCTGGACCTTATGTGTTGGCGCTTCCTGGTTGGTGTGCAAAGCAAAAATTGACAACAGAGTTTTTGTCACGAAACATGTCAGTAACTTACAGTTTTTTTTTTGTGTTTTTTTAAGGTAAGGGTACACCTAGGAAGTTGACCCAATCAGGAGAGTTCTTGAAATGCTAGAGGTTTAAATTTCTTATGTTTAGGTATTCCATTTTTCCTAGGGTTATTCCCATTACAGACATCCACAGAATATGCTATAGGTCCGTGTGGGATCTGCACTGATCCATAATGGGAGTTGCTGACCGTGTACCACACGGTGAGACAAGTAGTAGGTGGGGCGGCGGCGTGGAGCTGTAATGAAAGGAGAGGTTGCTGCAGATATGTGCGCCATTCTCTCCAGTTTATTTTTTATCGGATTAACAAGAGAAGCCGATGTTTGTGGCACCTACACCTATCAGACATTTATGGTGTATTCTGTGGTAATGCCATAAATGTCTGTAGTGGGATATACCTTTTAAAGGGGTTGTCTTATTACGAATGTTTGCCCCATATCCACAGGATAAAGGGATAAGTGTCTGATCAGCCAGGGTCCAACAGCTAGTCTCTTCTGCCAATCAAAGGATTGGACGGCCTATTGTCCCCTGTTTGAAGCATGCATGTGAGCTGCAGCTCTCTTCACCCCCATAGGACTGTGGCAGATGGCAGACAACGTGTATTCCGCTATCTACGGCAGTCCCATAGAGTTAAACAGAGTGGATGCTTGGTTGTTTACGCCCCAGGGTTGGACCTTCCCTAATGTTTTAAATCGGAGTAAGGGTTGTATAACACCTAGCGATAGTTGGGCAGATCATTGCTAACCAGCGTTTTTGTAGGAACGTTCGTTAGCGATGATCTGCCTGTGTAATACTGCCACAGATTACCCAATGAACAAGCAAACACTCGTTCATCGAGTAATCGCAATTTTTAAGAAAAATATTGTTGTTTGCCAGCAGCAGTTTGTGCGGTCTAATCATGGTCTATATGGGGTCGAGGGATGACTTTAGCAATCGCTCCTCCTCATACTGTGGAGGAGGAGATTTTCTTCCTTTCCGACCAACGTCAGCCGCATCTGCTCATCTAATTCCAGCCTTAGAATTGCCTCTGATTGTCACAGACAAGACAATACACTGCGAAACTGTGTGCAAGATTACGTGTTGACTACAATGAAACACTTTTTTTTTTTTTTTCTACTAGAAATATATGAAAAACAGGTTATTGTGCAGTGTTAGGGCTGATTGACGCTACTGTGCTCAGTCCAGGAAACACTGTCCGTGTGTCTGCCATATCTCCCAGACTGACCGCAGCTCCCCTGATCTGAATGGACTGCGTTAGTTCCTATCTAAACTTATTTCTGGAAGTCGTCCGCAGCAGTACAAAATTCTTTAAACAAATTCTTCTTGGGAAAGTTCTTACATGAGCAGCAAATATCACTAGGTCCCACCTCTTGAACCGCTAAAGTCCAGGAGGCCGCACCGCGCATGTGCGATTGCCCTCCATTCTTATCTATGAGGCTGCTGAAACTAGCCGAGCCAGCTATGTCCAGCTATTTCCATTGGCCCCAGAGAAATAAACGGGAGCGGTGGCAGCTCAAGCGTGGAGCGCTCCCATTAATTTCTATGAGGATCCCAAAAATAGCCAATAGGGAGGCTTGGTGGTGTCCGGACCCGGCACCACCGGACTCCACATTGACGGCCTCGTGTTAGGCTTCTTTTAAAGAGATCGGTGCTGGTCTCAGAGGTGGTACCCGCATCTATCAGACAATGGGGGCATATCTTACTGACTACAAGCCTTCGTGGGCAGTGCCCCATCTCCTTCTATGCCAGTTTGTAACTCATCTTGTTCATGCTTATTACAATTGTCTGTATTATGTATGTGCACCCCTTTTCATATCTACAATGCCATGGAATGAATGGGGCTTTAATAATAAATAATAATATTATGCCCCCCTTTGTCTGAGATGGGAATACCCCTTTAGTTTTGCCCTGGTGTACCTCAGACATCGCTGTGTTTCATACATTACATCATTGATACCTTTAATAACCATTCCCTTCATGGCCTTAGCACATTAATAAACATAAGAAAAGTCACTCCTCCTGTACACTTGGCGATTCCTGATTTGTTAAACGTTCTTGTTATCCGACATCCTCCAAACATTAATATGCGTTACGCCTCCTTATACTTCATGCTAGTTAATTGGCCATCCTCCTTATGCTTCATGCTAGTTAATTGGCCAAAAGTTTTCTAGCACGTATGAGCATGAATATTTAATGCATTTTAACCTATGATCTATCTTCCTATGATCTTATTATCGCTAAGTGTTTATTTGCTATAAACTATAAAAGCTGACAAGTGTCCAATAATCAAGTATCTAGAAAAGCCAATAGAGTACATAAATATGTCACCAAGACTCCATGGTCTCATGGCTACTTCTATCGATTACCTGAACAATTCTGTTCTCTAAAGGAGCACATCAGAATTGTTTACTAATAGCCAATCTATTTCTTTAGGGATCTTTCACACGAGCAGATGCCATGCGTGGAAGAGAGCCAATCCCCGCTCCGGACAGCAGAGACCCAGAGCATTAACACAATTGATAATGCTCCCTGCCTCTCTGTGATCTTTTTACTATAAGATCACGGTGACAACTTTATCTCACTGTGATTTTGTACTAAAAAGATCACAGAGAGGCACGGAGCATTATCAATCGTGTTAATGCTCCGTGTCTCTGCTGTCCGGAGCGTGGCTTGGTTCTCTTTTTCACGCAGCGGGTTCCACGTACGTCATCCACTCGTGTGAAAGAGCCCTTACTCTTTGCTAAACTTTGTCCAAAACAACATGGCGGACTCTAAGGCAATATCCTACACTCCGGTCTATATTGTTTCGTGGGTAAGTACAATACAGTAGACTCGTGATCAGATGGGAACTGACTCTCATAAATCACCATGATACAGTCAGTTATGGCCCAGGAGATGGGTCCCGGACTGAGCATGGTCTTTTGAATCGGCCCCTATTCAGATGCAATTATTGGTAACTAAACGTTTGATGACACATGTCATGGGCTCTGCTTTTGGAAAATGTGGAGTACTGATCCCGTTTGAAGTCGGTACCGATAGGTTATTTTCCCTCAGATGATGCTTCTTTTTAGCTCCTCTTCTTTACAGTAGAGCTGTGGTCTGTGACTTCACTCTAGCTATGTTTTCTACAGGTAGTCTGAGACACACCTCCTGCCTCATCGGTGGTCCAGGCTGCTGCTCTGTCCCTCCCCCCGCAGTTCCTTTTATTGGCTGCTGTGATGAGCACAATTCTGTCACAGGCAGGGTTGGGATTGCACCATGGAGAACTGTTCCTCCCCAATCGACATTTACAGTATTCCAGATACACTGAATAAATGTGTGCGCATAGCAGTGATATCCTGTACATTGTGCGGCCCCACCCACCTTTGAATATAATTACCTATCTACCTGAAATCTCTACACGAGGGTCCATTCAAACAGTCTGCAAATTGCGGATCCGCAAAACACTGATACCGGCCGTGTGCGTTCCGTATTTTGCAGACCACACATGGCCAGCACTATATAGATGATGCCTGAATTGGACATGCTCTATTTTTTTTTTTTGCGGGGACAAGGGAACGGAACTACGGATGCGGACAGCACATGGTGTGCTGTCTGCATCTTTTGCGGCCCTATTGAGATGAATGGTTCTGCCCCCGTCCAGCAAAATTGTGGAACGGATGCGGACCCTGAATTACGGATGTCTGAATGGACCCTTAGGCCTCTTTCAGACGGGCGTTGCGGGTGCACTCCGTCAAACAGTGCGGGTGCGTTGCGGGAATTGCCGCGATTTTTCCCTGCGAGTGCAAAGCGCTGTCATGCGTTTTGCACGCGCGGGAGAAAAATCGGCACTTTTGGTACCCAGACCCGAACCTGCACTTCTTCACAGAAGTGCATGTTTGGGTCAGAAATTATCCCGCTGGTATTATTTCACATTATAACATAGTTATAATGTAAAATAATACCCTTAGCCATCTCCTAATGTTGAACCCGGTGCAGAATGGGTTAAAAATAATAAACTAATCATAACTTACCTGGTCCATTTGATCGCGAAGCCCGGCCTCCTCTCCGTTAGCTTGAAAGATGTAAAGGACCTGTAATGATGTCACAGCATCACATGGCCCAATCACCTGCTCCATCACTATGGTGATGGAGCATGTGATTGGTCCATGTGACCACGTGACATCATCCAAGGATCATAAGCACTATCCACAGCCTGAGGATAGTGATTAAGGACCTTGGATGATGTCACATGGTCACATGGACCAATCACATGCTCCATCACCATAGTGATGGAGCAGGTGATTGGGCCATGTGATGTGGCGTCATCACAGGTCACTTTAGATCATCGATGCTGCAGGAAAGAGAGGACAGATCGCGACTACGCGATCAAGTGGCTAAGGTAAGTTAACTTTATTATTTTTAACCCTTCCTCATCATTTAACAATGGATTCTTTATTAAGAATGCTATTATTTCCCCTTATAACCATGTTATAAGGGAAATAATAGAGATTGGGTCCCGTTGCTAAGCAGCAATGCGGGAAAATCGCAGCGCATCCGCGCTTAGTTGCGGATGCTTGCGATTTTCCGCATCCCCATTCACTTCTATGGGGCCTGCGTTGCGTGAAAACGCAGAATATAGAACATGCTGCGATTTTCACGCCAGCGCCAGAAGTGATGCGTGAAAATCACCGCTCATGTGCACAGCCCCATAGAAATGAATGGGTCCGGATTCAGTGCGGGTGCAATGCGTCCTCCTCACGCATTGCACCCGCGCGGAAAACTCGCCCGTGTGAAAGGGGCCTTACAGTGCACTGGGAAAGGATTCACTCCTGCGATGGCGGTCCTGTTTTTCTGCGCTACAACTTGGAATTGCAAAGCGGAAAGGTGCCCAGAGCGGCTCGAGCTGACCCCTGGTCCTGCTCATTTGCGTTAGGACGTTTTCTCTCAAATGAAGCAATGTATTGCTGAGTAGAAGGTATCATTAGGTTCAGCTGAGGTAGCTCTACAAGGCATTGTGCCTGGATGAACAGTGAATCAACTGGTGACAAATTCCATATAACACTCAATATATAGCAAGGTAAAAGGGGTTATCCCATGCCCTGTGGGTTCTAACCCCGCTACAGCAGGTGATCGAAAATGGCTGCCTGACAAGATACGGTGTGACCTAGATAACGCCTTTAACTGCTACAAATTCACAGTGAATATAGTGTTTATAGTTTATTTTTTATCTTACTTGTGAATGTTAAGCCCTTTTGCCTTGTGAATACCTGGGAATTTAGATGAGTGACACTAAGCAGGCGTTGTCTGTACACTCGGGCAATAAAAAGAAACACAATAGAGACGCTAAATAAGGTAATGAACTTCTCAAAGTTTTATTTTCTCTCAGCAATACTCAATAAAAATGCAAAGACCAACTCAATATTTGAGGTCTACTCGGCATTTCTCATTTTTGAAGATTTACTGGTGGACAGATATACAGAAGAATACCCTTTCCCTGTATAAAAATGCAGGTTTATAATAACATGTTACAATATATGTTGTGAAAAGTGGGAGAAAATCCCCACTGAAGAGTATTGCACTGCCAATAAAGCTGATTACATTTTAACAAATCTCTTGCTGTTGCTGTGTGTTTAAAAAAATAAAATCCATGCAGAAATTTTACGTGTGAATTCTGCCAACATGCACTTTATCATGCACACGGCCATTGTTTTGGTCTGCGTCCGAGCCGCATATTTTGCGGCTCGGGCGCGGACCCATTCACTTCAATGGGGCCGCAAAAGATGCGGACAGCACTCCGTGTGCTGTCCGCATCCGTTGCTCCGCAAAAAAAATAGAGCATGTCCTATTCTTGTCCGTTTTGTGGACAAGAATAGGCATTTCTACAATGGGCCGCGTTCCGTTCCGCAAATTACGGAACGCGGAGCAGCATCTATGTTTTGCAGATCCGCGGTTTGCGGACCGCAAAACACATATGGTCGTGTGCATGAGGCCTTATCCTTTTGCAATACATCAGCCGCAGAATTTCCCCCTCTTCACTTTACACCTTGTGTGGACATACCATTATTGTTAATGGTATTAACCCTTTCAGTACGAAGCTACTTTTCAGCTTAATTCCCAGGCCGATTTCTGCAAGCCCCGTCGCCTGCCCAATCAGCGCACCGTACAGCTACGGCGCTGGTATCTTACGGGTTAAAGGGCACAGCTTCATGTTTTGCTCCATTACAAGAGCAGAACAACGAAAATATTTGAAACACTGGAGCCATCAAATGACTGTAATGAACAGCGCCAGATCGATCCCATTGACTATAATGGGATTGGTTGGGTTTCTGTTAGAAAAGCTCAGGCCTCGTCCTCCTGCAGTCTGTGCACTTCAACAGAAATCTGAGCTGTAATTCCTGGATTCATTTCTGCCAGAAAACTGGTGTACATTAAGAAATATTTTTTTGCGGCTGCTGGCCATGCCATCTAAACCGCACTCTGCTGCCCAGAAACCATGAATTTGTATGAGAACGAGCGTTAGCAGTAGCCATGGCTCGTCCTCGTACCGTGGCGGTGATCGCTGCATGTAAATGCAGTGCTTCACCTCTACTGATGAGCAGGGATTTATTGGGGAGGAATGATTCCTTCCCAATGACTGTCTGCCCAGTGGCACAGTGTAAATGCAGCACTAACACTACATGGCAGCTTTGGTTATGAGACATGAAGGTTGCAAGGTCTCTGTGCGACGTAGAATCTAATGATTGCCAGTGCGGTTACATTGTGACATGATGCAGCCGCGAAGTAACTTGCTGGATTTTTGGCTGCAGGTCATGCACCTCAGTGTTACTTGCTGGTGACTGCAAAAAGCGCAAAAGCTTATGCAAATAACAATGACCTATTACAGCTTTTTATAACTTTGACTGGTACAAAGGATATGACATAAAACCTGTATGGTGTAGTATGACACCAGACTGTGTGCTGTACTGTACCACTGCATCCCTCTAAATTCACAGATAAGTTATATTGAGTTATAAATATATATATAATTTTGTTCTGTTCTTTTCAATCAGTTTTCCACCATACCTTAATAATGTTTGTTGGCGAGAATATCTGCAATACGGGGCCATATAGAAGCACCCTGTGGTGGCATACAGATTGCCTATTGCTCCATACGAGCTGCAATGCCGCGGTCAATTGATCACCTTGGGTTCAGCTTTTTTCACCCCTTGCGATCAATTATTAACACGGTGAGAAGACACATGAAGGCCATTTAAGTGAATGCATGGACCCGCAGAGTCCACCAGAGCAATAGTCTGTCTTGCAAATGGCTCTCAGTTTTTGCTCATAGAGGGGAATGCTAATGTACTGGGATGGTCTTGATAGGACAGTTTTTTTTTTTTTTAAGGAAACTGAATGGAGCCAAGTGTAGAGATATTCTTAATGAAAGTCTGACCCTTAAGACAGGGCTGAGGGTTTACCTTCCATCAAGACAGTGACACTAAGCACACAGCCAAGACGACACAGGAGTGTCTTAGGGACAACTCTGTGACTGTCCTTGAGTGGCCCAGCCAGAGCCTTGACGTGAGCCTAATTGAGAGGCCTGAAAATTACCCAGTCCCCATCCAACCTGACAAAGCTTAAGAGGATCTGCAGAAAATCCCCCAAATCCAGGTGTGCAAACCTTGTGACATCATAACCAAGAAGACTGGAGGCTGTAATTGCTGCCGAAGGTGCTTCACCTAAGTCCTGAGTAAAGGGTCTGAATACTGACATAACTGCAATATTTTAGCTTTCCCTTTTCAGCAAATTAGCCAAGATTTTTAACATTCAGTTTCCACTTTGTCATTATGGGGTATTGGGTGCAGAATGGTGGGGGAAAACTTGATTTTGTTTTATTTCAGTTGAAAAATGCCACAATGTGAGACTTTCCAGGTGCATTGTATTGTACTGAATGCATTGTATAGATTTGAGATACATGGGTCTTGAGTCTTTATTTGACTGATGCCTTTAATCATTTGTCCAAAAGAAATCAAGTGAATGTGGGGCCTGAGAGTTTTGATACATCATGGCTGCTACTTTGAGAGTGTTAACCCATTTTAGGACCAAGACTTTGCCGCTCTCCTGTAATAATTGTACTTTTTTAATCTATATCATTGCTGTAGAACCAGAGAAAAAAAGGCCCTCATTTTATTCTCGTCTCTCCTACCATTAGTTGCTGTACGGGCTCGCCTTGTGCCTTGTGATAGAGAGATGACCGTTTTAATTCTCTGTCAGTTTTGTTCTGGCAAAATGTCTGGCTGTATGTTCTGTACAATGTCATGTACCTTTAAAGTAGTGAATGTGTGTGCGCATACTTATGTCCTAGCTTCATGATGCATTGACAGTTAGGATGTACATGTGCAAGTGGTGGATGCAAAGGGATTACTGCATACCCCATGAGATAATTCAAGAGCATCTTTTCATTTGACTGTATTTTGTGCCATTCCTCTATTGGTCCTGCTAGTAGTTATGAATGAACAGCCTGCAGTAAGTCCAACTGGTTGTTAGTAGTTGGGGGTGTGTCCTTGTACAGTCTGGCACCGGCAGCATTGATTATGACTGTGTAAGGACATACCCTTAAAGGAGTTATCCCACCTTCTGTTTTGCGTGCCGTGGCTGCTCTCTCCTCTTGGCAGACTGCTCAGTCAGGGGGCGTTGACCTTCCTATTGTGTGACAGCCGAATCAGCGCTCTGCTGACATAATCCCTCTGCCGCATGTATGTGTATGCGCGCTCACGTCTGAGTCAGGAGTGGGAGAGTCGCACGATACAGAGAGACCGCGCATGCGCTGACTTTACAGCTGAAGAAATGACAGGATTAACTGATTTGACCACGCATGCGCAGTCATGTGAGAGGAATAAACATACAAAGGGAGGCAAGAGATTGACCACGCATGCGCGGATTTGCGCGATCCCGTGAAGCTGGCAATCCAGCCTACAAGAAGACAGAGCAGGACACCGCGCAAGCGCTGCCACCCCAGCGGTGGCCGTAACCATTGGCTACCACATGTACACAACTTAGAGTAAGAAATGCAAATACAGAGGAAAGGAGGAGGAATCGATTAAAACGTGTATGTAGTAAGTTACATGTGGTGAGAAACTTCATTACCTGGGATAACCCCTTTAACTGGTACAGCTGGACTTTACTAGTATAATTCCTAAACTTCTGTTAGGAATAATGGCAGAGTGACAGAACATAGTCATATGAAAAGATGCTTCTGAATTGCTACTGCATGGGGTATGCACATAATTACTAAAGCAGACATTACAGTCTAGCTGACGGAGCCTCTTTAAGCATTTTTGCACCCCATTATTTTTTTCTGATCCCTGAGTATTTGCAGGAATGGCATGACTGCTGTCTGAGTTTACATCTACAAAACAGTATATTGTCTAGTCCCATGATTGTTTTTATGTAAGGCACAACCTCGAATAGCATAGCAAGGGTCTCTGACATACGAGCAATATCTGTGGTGTGGTTATTAGGGACTATCACACGACACACTCAATCTGTCGAGCCGTGTTATAGTTGTGGTTAAATAAAAAAAACTGCCTTGAATTTCTGTAGCATGTGAAACTCAATGTAAAACCACAATCTAATCGGCTGAATAGTGACTCATGCCTACTAGTAATGGGGCATTACATTTTACATTAGAAGAAGAGTCTTCACCAAAGGGTAGAACCAATTCTCAAAAATGTTACCTTTTTTTATGAGCTCTACATTTGTAACTTGTATATATCGACACATTAAATTTAACCGATCACCATAAGAATGCAGTATAATCTTCAGGAATCATGTTAAAGAGCAGAAGGAGCTGAGCAGATTGATATATGGTTTTATGGGAAGATTCAGTATAACCTATATTTCATTCATTTATATCTCTGCTCATTCTGGGCTTTAAAGTCAAGGAGACAGTCCTATCGGTGGCTGACAGCCTTCCCTTTATAAGGATAAATCGGCCGGCACTCGCTCGTTGCACGCTGCGTGGGACAGGACCAGCTCCACATATAATAGATGAAGAGTCCCAGCAGCAGTGACTTAGATGCTCATCAAGGATTTATTACAAAATAACAGTATGTCCCATATTCCAGGACGCGTTTCGGCTAGCAAGTAATAAATCCTTGATGAGCATCTAAGTCACTGCTGCTGGAAGCCTTCCCTTTATGACTGTGTACACAGATGGCTGTCAATCACTGATAGGACCGCCTCCTCATCTTCAGAGGCCCCCTTTAAAGGGGGACGGATGTTAATGGAGATATACCTGTGCCTGGTTACCTCTCCACTCTCCACGCTTTGGCAGTTAGGCTTCATGCACACAGCCGTGTCTGTATTTTGGCCTGCAAAATACTGATACCTTCCGTATTCAGTTTGCATTTATCTCACTCCTATCAATGGAAAGGACTGTTCTCACCCATAATTTGGACCAGAATAGGACATGTTTTATAATTTGTGGAATGGCCTCACAGATCTACAAATAATGTATACATGGCCTCCTAGAAATGAATGGGTCAGTGTGCTATCCCCAAAATATGTAGATAACGCAAGGATGAAAAGTTGGGTTGCCGAAGCCTCTTCCGGGCAGATTGCATACAATATACTCTTGAACTTTACTGGGGGAAGGGCACAGAGAGGGGACTTTTTGGCGGCACATGTTTCTGATCAGCCAGAGCTATCTTCCTAATGGTGG
>JAKVIS010001206.1:0-38554 GCA_033119425.1 Bufotes viridis
ATGAGAGGAAATAGAGGTAGTGAAGGCAGAAGATAACAGCGGAGGACATTAGGGTTGAGGATGAGAGAGTGTAATGTATAGGCTGTTAGCGGGGATCAGGAAGTCTGAGGATTAAAGAGGTGGAAATGAAGGATGAGAGAGGAGGACAGTATTTACTGTTAAATAGCTTTTATTACTCATTGTGGGAAATGTATCAAGAATGGTGAATCCATATGCCAGTCTTGATCTCTCTGCACTGGTGTGAGATATTCCTAATTTATTGAGCAGCAGATAGCTCTTAATAAATTAGGTGCATCTCCAGCCCACTATGTGTCACAAACTGAAGTCTGCTTTAGCCAGGGACTGGCGCAATTTCAGCTATAACTTTTGCCATTTTCTGGCAAAATTTATGGAAAATATTTCAGGCGGCGCAAAGCTCTGCCCCTCCTGCTAAGCCATTCCCCTCTTCTTGGCACTTCAGAGAAATGCCAAGAAACACAGTTACAAATTATTGTGCACATATGGGATGCCCAATACTTTGCGACTTTTTACACCACAACAGTGGTGTATTTAGCTAATAAATATCCTCCAATGACTTTTCAGTTTTAATATAGGTACTAAGAAATAAGTATGCAATACAAGGTCATTTACTATAATAAATTGTTTAAGATTGGTTATGTTGGCAATATAGGCATGTGTATAAAATGATTAGAAAATAAAAAAACAATATATGTCACTTACTAGTAATACATTTTTTAGTCCCTTGATAGCAGCATATGGTGCAGTCATGGGCCTGAACAATATGTTAGTGCACAATGGCTGGTTATTCATCGGCAAAGAAATACAAATTTTTATTCTAATTAATAAATTTAGGATGACTACGTTAAGTTTTACACTTAATGTTAGTCTGATTTCTCCTTGTTCGTAACATCTTTGTTATGGCCGAAGAGAAATCTAGGAGAGGAGTGGCTGGCTATGAAGGGGTATGAGGAGGCCAGTCTTTTTATTTTTTCAATTGCATTATACACATGTCTATGCTCATATTACTATTCTGTCTATAAGTAATGTGTGTCACTATCAGTTATTGTGTATTTCTGTTATATTTAAGGATTTACATATAAGGTCTTAGAAGTAAGAGGATAAGCTAGGAGGGAGGAGTATGAGTTAATTAGGAGAGAAGTATGTGGGGTGTGAGAAGGGGTTGTATTAAAGAGAATAAGGAGGAGAAGGAATAAGGGAATGAGAGGAAATAGAGGTAGTGAAGGCAGAAGATAACAGCGGAGGACATTAGGGTTGAGGATGAGAGAGTGTAATGTATAGGCTGTTAGCGGGGATCAGGAAGTCTGAGGATTAAAGAGGTGGAAATGAAGGATGAGAGAGGAGGACAGTATTTACTGTTAAATAGCTTTTATTACTCATTGTGGGAAATGTATCAAGAATGGTGAATCCATATGCCAGTCTTGATCTCTCTGCACTGGTGTGAGATATTCCTAATTTATTGAGCAGCAGATAGCTCTTAATAAATTAGGTGCATCTCCAGCCCACTATGTGTCACAAACTGAAGTCTGCTTTAGCCAGGGACTGGCGCAATTTCAGCTATAACTTTTGCCATTTTCTGGCAAAATTTATGGAAAATATTTCAGGCGGCGCAAAGCTCTGCCCCTCCTGCTAAGCCATTCCCCTCTTCTTGGCACTTCAGAGAAATGCCAAGAAACACAGTTGCAAATTATTGTGCACATATGGGATGCCCAATACTTTGCGACTTTTTACACCACAACAGTGGTGTATTTAGCTAATAAATATCCTCCAATGACTTTTCAGTTTTAATATAGGTACTAAGAAATAAGTATGCAATACAAGGTCATTTACTATAATAAATTGTTTAAGATTGGTTATGTTGGCAATATAGGCATGTGTATAAAATGATTAGAAAATAAAAAAACAATATATGTCACTTACTAGTAATACATTTTTTAGTCCCTTGATAGCAGCATATGGTGCAGTCATGGGCCTGAACAATATGTTAGTGCACAATGGCTGGTTATTCATCGGCAAAGAAATACAAATTTTTATTCTAATTAATAAATTTAGGATGACTACGTTAAGTTTTACACTTAATGTTAGTCTGATTTCTCCTTGTTCGTAACATCTTTGTTATGGCCGAAGAGAAATCTAGGAGAGGAGTGGCTGGCTATGAAGGGGTATGAGGAGGCCAGTCTTTTTATTTTTCAATTGCATTATACACATGTCTATGCTCATATTACTATTCTGTCTATAAGTAATGTGTGTCACTATCAGTTATTGTGTATTTCTGTTATATTTAAGGATTTACATATAAGGTCTTAGAAGTAAGAGGATAAGCTAGGAGGGAGGAGTATGAGTTAATTAGGAGAGAAGTATGTGGGGTGTGAGAAGGGGTTGTATTAAAGAGAATAAGGAGGAGAAGGAATAAGGGAATGAGAGGAAATAGAGGTAGTGAAGGCAGAAGATAACAGCGGAGGACATTAGGGTTGAGGATGAGAGAGTGTAATGTATAGGCTGTTAGCGGGGATCAGGAAGTCTGAGGATTAAAGAGGTGGAAATGAAGGATGAGAGAGGAGGACAGTATTTACTGTTAAATAGCTTTTATTACTCATTGTGGGAAATGTATCAAGAATGGTGAATCCATATGCCAGTCTTGATCTCTCTGCACTGGTGTGAGATATTCCTAATTTATTGAGCAGCAGATAGCTCTTAATAAATTAGGTGCATCTCCAGCCCACTATGTGTCACAAACTGAAGTCTGCTTTAGCCAGGGACTGGCGCAATTTCAGCTATAACTTTTGCCATTTTCTGGCAAAATTTATGGAAAATCTTTCAGGCGGCGCAAAGCTCTGCCCCTCCTGCTAAGCCATTCCCCCTCTTCTTGGCACTTCAGAGAAATGCCAAGAAACACAGTTGCAAATTATTGTGCACATATGGGATGCCCAATACTTTGCGACTTTTTACACCACAACAGTGGTGTATTTAACTAATAAATATCCTCCAATGACTTTTCAGTTTTAATATAGGTACTAAGAAATAAGTATGCAATACAAGGTCATTTACTATAATAAATTGTTTAAGATTGGTTATGTTGGCAATATAGGCATGTGTATAAAATGATTAGAAAATAAAAAAACAATATATGTCACTTACTAGTAATACATTTTTTAGTCCCTTGATAGCAGCATATGGTGCAGTCATGGGCCTGAACAATATGTTAGTGC
This sequence comes from Bufotes viridis, assembly GCA_033119425.1. Taxonomy (NCBI): domain Eukaryota; kingdom Metazoa; phylum Chordata; class Amphibia; order Anura; family Bufonidae; genus Bufotes; species Bufotes viridis. The sequence goes on from JAKVIS010001206.1 coordinate 3,228, forward strand.
ACAATGGCTGGTTATTCATCGGCAAAGAAATACAAATTTTTATTCTAATTAATAAATTTAGGATGACTACGTTAAGTTTTACACTTAATGTTAGTCTGATTTCTCCTTGTTCGTAACATCTTTGTTATGGCCGAAGAGAAATCTAGGAGAGGAGTGGCTGGCTATGAAGGGGTATGAGGAGGCCAGTCTTTTTATTTTTCAATTGCATTATACACATGTCTATGCTCATATTACTATTCTGTCTATAAGTAATGTGTGTCACTATCAGTTATTGTGTATTTCTGTTATATTTAAGGATTTACATATAAGGTCTTAGAAGTAAGAGGATAAGCTAGGAGGAGGAGTATGAGTTAATTAGGAGAGAAGTATGTGGGGTGTGAGAAGGGGTTGTATTAAAGAGAATAAGGAGGAGAAGGAATAAGGGAATGAGAGGAAATAGAGGTAGTGAAGGCAGAAGATAACAGCGGAGGACATTAGGGTTGAGGATGAGAGAGTGTAATGTATAGGCTGTTAGCGGGGATCAGGAAGTCTGAGGATTAAAGAGGTGGAAATGAAGGATGAGAGAGGAGGACAGTATTTACTGTTAAATAGCTTTTATTACTCATTGTGGGAAATGTATCAAGAATGGTGAATCCATATGCCAGTCTTGATCTCTCTGCACTGGTGTGAGATATTCCTAATTTATTGAGCAGCAGATAGCTCTTAATAAATTAGGTGCATCTCCAGCCCACTATGTGTCACAAACTGAAGTCTGCTTTAGCCAGGGACTGGCGCAATTTCAGCTATAACTTTTGCCATTTTCTGGCAAAATTTATGGAAAATATTTCAGGCGGCGCAAAGCTCTGCCCCTCCTGCTAAGCCATTCCCCCTCTTCTTGGCACTTCAGAGAAATGCCAAGAAACACAGTTACAAATTATTGTGCACATATGGGATGCCCAATACTTTGCGACTTTTTACACCACAACAGTGGTGTATTTAACTAATAAATATCCTCCAATGACTTTTCAGTTTTAATATAGGTACTAAGAAATAAGTATGCAATACAAGGTCATTTACTATAATAAATTGTTTAAGATTGGTTATGTTGGCAATATAGGCATGTGTATAAAATGATTAGAAAATAAAAAAACAATATATGTCACTTACTAGTAATACATTTTTTAGTCCCTTGATAGCAGCATATGGTGCAGTCATGGGCCTGAACAATATGTTAGTGCACAATGGCTGGTTATTCATCGGCAAAGAAATACAAATTTTTATTCTAATTAATAAATTTAGGATGACTACGTTAAGTTTTACACTTAATGTTAGTCTGATTTCTCCTTGTTCGTAACATCTTTGTTATGGCCGAAGAGAAATCTAGGAGAGAGGTGGCTGGCTATGAAGGGGTATGAGGAGGCCAGTCTTTTTATTTTTCAATTGCATTATACACATGTCTATGCTCATATTACTATTCTGTCTATAAGTAATGTGTGTCACTATCAGTTATTGTGTATTTCTGTTATATTTAAGGATTTACATATAAGGTCTTAGAAGTAAGAGGATAAGCTAGGGGGAGGAGTATGAGTTAATTAGGAGAGAAGTATGTGGGGTGTGAGAAGGGGTTGTATTAAAGAGAATAAGGAGGAGAAGGAATAAGGGAATGAGAGGAAATAGAGGTAGTGAAGGCAGAAGATAACAGCGGAGGACATTAGGGTTGAGGATGAGAGAGTGTAATGTATAGGCTGTTAGCGGGGATCAGGAAGTCTGAGGATTAAAGAGGTGGAAATGAAGGATGAGAGAGGAGGACAGTATTTACTGTTAAATAGCTTTTATTACTCATTGTGGGAAATGTATCAAGAATGGTGAATCCATATGCCAGTCTTGATCTCTCTGCACTGGTGTGAGATATTCCTAATTTATTGAGAAGCAGATAGCTCTTAATAAATTAGGTGCATCTCCAGCCCACTATGTGTCACAAACTGAAGTCTGCTTTAGCCAGGGACTGGCGCAATTTCAGCTATAACTTTTGCCATTTTCTGGCAAAATTTATGGAAAATCTTTCAGGCGGCGCAAAGCTCTGCCCCTCCTGCTAAGCCATTCCCCCTCTTCTTGGCACTTCAGAGAAATGCCAAGAAACACAGTTACAAATTATTGTGCACATATGGGATGCCCAATACTTTGCGACTTTTTACACCACAACAGTGGTGTATTTAACTAATAAATATCCTCCAATGACTTTTCAGTTTTAATATAGGTACTAAGAAATAAGTATGCAATACAAGGTCATTTACTATAATAAATTGTTTAAGATTGGTTATGTTGGCAATATAGGCATGTGTATAAAATGATTAGAAAATAAAAAAACAATATATGTCACTTACTAGTAATACATTTTTTAGTCCCTTGATAGCAGCATATGGTGCAGTCATGGGCCTGAACAATATGTTAGTGCACAATGGCTGGTTATTCATCGGCAAAGAAATACAAATTTTTATTCTAATTAATAAATTTAGGATGACTACGTTAAGTTTTACACTTAATGTTAGTCTGATTTCTCCTTGTTCGTAACATCTTTGTTATGGCCGAAGAGAAATCTAGGAGAGGAGTGGCTGGCTATGAAGGGGTATGAGGAGGCCAGTCTTTTTATTTTTCAATTGCATTATACACATGTCTATGCTCATATTACTATTCTGTCTATAAGTAATGTGTGTCACTATCAGTTATTGTGTATTTCTGTTATATTTAAGGATTTACATATAAGGTCTTAGAAGTAAGAGGATAAGCTAGGAGGGAGGAGTATGAGTTAATTAGGAGAGAAGTATGTGGGGTGTGAGAAGGGGTTGTATTAAAGAGAATAAGGAGGAGAAGGAATAAGGGAATGAGAGGAAATAGAGGTAGTGAAGGCAGAAGATAACAGCGGAGGACATTAGGGTTGAGGATGAGAGAGTGTAATGTATAGGCTGTTAGCGGGGATCAGGAAGTCTGAGGATTAAAGAGGTGGAAATGAAGGATGAGAGAGGAGGACAGTATTTACTGTTAAATAGCTTTTATTACTCATTGTGGGAAATGTATCAAGAATGGTGAATCCATATGCCAGTCTTGATCTCTCTGCACTGGTGTGAGATATTCCTAATTTATTGAGCAGCAGATAGCTCTTAATAAATTAGGTGCATCTCCAGCCCACTATGTGTCACAAACTGAAGTCTGCTTTAGCCAGGGACTGGCGCAATTTCAGCTATAACTTTTGCCATTTTCTGGCAAAATTTATGGAAAATATTTCAGGCGGCGCAAAGCTCTGCCCCTCCTGCTAAGCCATTCCCCCTCTTCTTGGCACTTCAGAGAAATGCCAAGAAACACAGTTACAAATTATTGTGCACATATGGGATGCCCAATACTTTGCGACTTTTTACACCACAACAGTGGTGTATTTAACTAATAAATATCCTCCAATGACTTTTCAGTTTTAATATAGGTACTAAGAAATAAGTATGCAATACAAGGTCATTTACTATAATAAATTGTTTAAGATTGGTTATGTTGGCAATATAGGCATGTGTATAAAATGATTAGAAAATAAAAAAACAATATATGTCACTTACTAGTAATACATTTTTTTAGTCCCTTGATAGCAGCATATGGTGCAGTCATGGGCCTGAACAATATGTTAGTGCACAATGGCTGGTTATTCATCGGCAAAGAAATACAAATTTTTATTCTAATTAATAAATTTAGGATGACTACGTTAAGTTTTACACTTAATGTTAGTCTGATTTCTCCTTGTTCGTAACATCTTTGTTATGGCCGAAGAGAAATCTAGGAGAGAGGTGGCTGGCTATGAAGGGGTATGAGGAGGCCAGTCTTTTTATTTTTCAATTGCATTATACACATGTCTATGCTCATATTACTATTCTGTCTATAAGTAATGTGTGTCACTATCAGTTATTGTGTATTTCTGTTATATTTAAGGATTTACATATAAGGTCTTAGAAGTAAGAGGATAAGCTAGGAGGGAGGAGTATGAGTTAATTAGGAGAGAAGTATGTGGGGTGTGAGAAGGGGTTGTATTAAAGAGAATAAGGAGGAGAAGGAATAAGGGAATGAGAGGAAATAGAGGTAGTGAAGGCAGAAGATAACAGCGGAGGACATTAGGGTTGAGGATGAGAGAGTGTAATGTATAGGCTGTTAGCGGGGATCAGGAAGTCTGAGGATTAAAGAGGTGGAAATGAAGGATGAGAGAGGAGGACAGTATTTACTGTTAAATAGCTTTTATTACTCATTGTGGGAAATGTATCAAGAATGGTGAATCCATATGCCAGTCTTGATCTCTCTGCACTGGTGTGAGATATTCCTAATTTATTGAGCAGCAGATAGCTCTTAATAAATTAGGTGCATCTCCAGCCCACTATGTGTCACAAACTGAAGTCTGCTTTAGCCAGGGACTGGCGCAATTTCAGCTATAACTTTTGCCATTTTCTGGCAAAATTTATGGAAAATATTTCAGGCGGCGCAAAGCTCTGCCCCTCCTGCTAAGCCATTCCCCCTCTTCTTGGCACTTCAGAGAAATGCCAAGAAACACAGTTACAAATTATTGTGCACATATGGGATGCCCAATACTTTGCGACTTTTACACCACAACAGTGGTGTATTTAGCTAATAAATATCCTCCAATGACTTTTCAGTTTTAATATAGGTACTAAGAAATAAGTATGCAATACAAGGTCATTTACTATAATAAATTGTTTAAGATTGGTTATGTTGGCAATATAGGCATGTGTATAAAATGATTAGAAAATAAAAAAACAATATATGTCACTTACTAGTAATACATTTTTAGTCCCTTGATAGCAGCATATGGTGCAGTCATGGGCCTGAACAATATGTTAGTGCACAATGGCTGGTTATTCATCGGCAAAGAAATACAAATTTTTATTCTAATTAATAAATTTAGGATGACTACGTTAAGTTTTACACTTAATGTTAGTCTGATTTCTCCTTGTTCGTAACATCTTTGTTATGGCCGAAGAGAAATCTAGGAGAGGGGTGGCTGGCTATGAAGGGGTATGAGGAGGCCAGTCTTTTTATTTTTCAATTGCATTATACACATGTCTATGCTCATATTACTATTCTGTCTATAAGTAATGTGTGTCACTATCAGTTATTGTGTATTTCTGTTATATTTAAGGATTTACATATAAGGTCTTAGAAGTAAGAGGATAAGCTAGGAGGGAGGAGTATGAGTTAATTAGGAGAGAAGTATGTGGGGTGTGAGAAGGGGTTGTATTAAAGAGAATAAGGAGGAGAAGGAATAAGGGAATGAGAGGAAATAGAGGTAGTGAAGGCAGAAGATAACAGCGGAGGACATTAGGGTTGAGGATGAGAGAGTGTAATGTATAGGCTGTTAGCGGGGATCAGGAAGTCTGAGGATTAAAGAGGTGGAAATGAAGGATGAGAGAGGAGGACAGTATTTACTGTTAAATAGCTTTTATTACTCATTGTGGGAAATGTATCAAGAATGGTGAATCCATATGCCAGTCTTGATCTCTCTGCACTGGTGTGAGATATTCCTAATTTATTGAGCAGCAGATAGCTCTTAATAAATTAGGTGCATCTCCAGCCCACTATGTGTCACAAACTGAAGTCTGCTTTAGCCAGGGACTGGCGCAATTTCAGCTATAACTTTTGCCATTTTCTGGCAAAATTTATGGAAAATCTTTCAGGCGGCGCAAAGCTCTGCCCCTCCTGCTAAGCCATTCCCCCTCTTCTTGGCACTTCAGAGAAATGCCAAGAAACACAGTTACAAATTATTGTGCACATATGGGATGCCCAATACTTTGCGACTTTTACACCACAACAGTGGTGTATTTAGCTAATAAATATCCTCCAATGACTTTTCAGTTTTAATATAGGTACTAAGAAATAAGTATGCAATACAAGGTCATTTACTATAATAAATTGTTTAAGATTGGTTATGTTGGCAATATAGGCATGTGTATAAAATGATTAGAAAATAAAAAAACAATATATGTCACTTACTAGTAATACATTTTTTAGTCCCTTGATAGCAGCATATGGTGCAGTCATGGGCCTGAACAATATGTTAGTGCACAATGGCTGGTTATTCATCGGCAAAGAAATACAAATTTTTATTCTAATTAATAAATTTAGGATGACTACGTTAAGTTTTACACTTAATGTTAGTCTGATTTCTCCTTGTTCGTAACATCTTTGTTATGGCCGAAGAGAAATCTAGGAGAGGAGTGGCTGGCTATGAAGGGGTATGAGGAGGCCAGTCTTTTTATTTTTCAATTGCATTATACACATGTCTATGCTCATATTACTATTCTGTCTATAAGTAATGTGTGTCACTATCAGTTATTGTGTATTTCTGTTATATTTAAGGATTTACATATAAGGTCTTAGAAGTAAGAGGATAAGCTAGGAGGGAGGAGTATGAGTTAATTAGGAGAGAAGTATGTGGGGTGTGAGAAGGGGTTGTATTAAAGAGAATAAGGAGGAGAAGGAATAAGGGAATGAGAGGAAATAGAGGTAGTGAAGGCAGAAGATAACAGCGGAGGACATTAGGGTTGAGGATGAGAGAGTGTAATGTATAGGCTGTTAGCGGGGATCAGGAAGTCTGAGGATTAAAGAGGTGGAAATGAAGGATGAGAGAGGAGGACAGTATTTACTGTTAAATAGCTTTTATTACTCATTGTGGGAAATGTATCAAGAATGGTGAATCCATATGCCAGTCTTGATCTCTCTGCACTGGTGTGAGATATTCCTAATTTATTGAGCAGCAGATAGCTCTTAATAAATTAGGTGCATCTCCAGCCCACTATGTGTCACAAACTGAAGTCTGCTTTAGCCAGGGACTGGCGCAATTTCAGCTATAACTTTTGCCATTTTCTGGCAAAATTTATGGAAAATATTTCAGGCGGCGCAAAGCTCTGCCCCTCCTGCTAAGCCATTCCCCCTCTTCTTGGCACTTCAGAGAAATGCCAAGAAACACAGTTACAAATTATTGTGCACATATGGGATGCCCAATACTTTGCGACTTTTTACACCACAACAGTGGTGTATTTAGCTAATAAATATCCTCCAATGACTTTTCAGTTTTAATATAGGTACTAAGAAATAAGTATGCAATACAAGGTCATTTACTATAATAAATTGTTTAAGATTGGTTATGTTGGCAATATAGGCATGTGTATAAAATGATTAGAAAATAAAAAAACAATATATGTCACTTACTAGTAATACATTTTTTAGTCCCTTGATAGCAGCATATGGTGCAGTCATGGGCCTGAACAATATGTTAGTGCACAATGGCTGGTTATTCATCGGCAAAGAAATACAAATTTTTATTCTAATTAATAAATTTAGGATGACTACGTTAAGTTTTACACTTAATGTTAGTCTGATTTCTCCTTGTTCGTAACATCTTTGTTATGGCCGAAGAGAAATCTAGGAGAGGGGTGGCTGGCTATGAAGGGGTATGAGGAGGCCAGTCTTTTTATTTTTCAATTGCATTATACACATGTCTATGCTCATATTACTATTCTGTCTATAAGTAATGTGTGTCACTATCAGTTATTGTGTATTTCTGTTATATTTAAGGATTTACATATAAGGTCTTAGAAGTAAGAGGATAAGCTAGGAGGGAGGAGTATGAGTTAATTAGGAGAGAAGTATGTGGGGTGTGAGAAGGGGTTGTATTAAAGAGAATAAGGAGGAGAAGGAATAAGGGAATGAGAGGAAATAGAGGTAGTGAAGGCAGAAGATAACAGCGGAGGACATTAGGGTTGAGGATGAGAGAGTGTAATGTATAGGCTGTTAGCGGGGATCAGGAAGTCTGAGGATTAAAGAGGTGGAAATGAAGGATGAGAGAGGAGGACAGTATTTACTGTTAAATAGCTTTTATTACTCATTGTGGGAAATGTATCAAGAATGGTGAATCCATATGCCAGTCTTGATCTCTCTGCACTGGTGTGAGATATTCCTAATTTATTGAGCAGCAGATAGCTCTTAATAAATTAGGTGCATCTCCAGCCCACTATGTGTCACAAACTGAAGTCTGCTTTAGCCAGGGACTGGCGCAATTTCAGCTATAACTTTTGCCATTTTCTGGCAAAATTTATGGAAAATCTTTCAGGCGGCGCAAAGCTCTGCCCCTCCTGCTAAGCCATTCCCCCTCTTCTTGGCACTTCAGAGAAATGCCAAGAAACACAGTTACAAATTATTGTGCACATATGGGATGCCCAATACTTTGCGACTTTTTACACCACAACAGTGGTGTATTTAACTAATAAATATCCTCCAATGACTTTTCAGTTTTAATATAGGTACTAAGAAATAAGTATGCAATACAAGGTCATTTACTATAATAAATTGTTTAAGATTGGTTATGTTGGCAATATAGGCATGTGTATAAAATGATTAGAAAATAAAAAAACAATATATGTCACTTACTAGTAATACATTTTTTAGTCCCTTGATAGCAGCATATGGTGCAGTCATGGGCCTGAACAATATGTTAGTGCACAATGGCTGGTTATTCATCGGCAAAGAAATACAAATTTTTATTCTAATTAATAAATTTAGGATGACTACGTTAAGTTTTACACTTAATGTTAGTCTGATTTCTCCTTGTTCGTAACATCTTTGTTATGGCCGAAGAGAAATCTAGGAGAGGAGTGGCTGGCTATGAAGGGGTATGAGGAGGCCAGTCTTTTTATTTTTCAATTGCATTATACACATGTCTATGCTCATATTACTATTCTGTCTATAAGTAATGTGTGTCACTATCAGTTATTGTGTATTTCTGTTATATTTAAGGATTTACATATAAGGTCTTAGAAGTAAGAGGATAAGCTAGGAGGGAGGAGTATGAGTTAATTAGGAGAGAAGTATGTGGGGTGTGAGAAGGGGTTGTATTAAAGAGAATAAGGAGGAGAAGGAATAAGGGAATGAGAGGAAATAGAGGTAGTGAAGGCAGAAGATAACAGCGGAGGACATTAGGGTTGAGGATGAGAGAGTGTAATGTATAGGCTGTTAGCGGGGATCAGGAAGTCTGAGGATTAAAGAGGTGGAAATGAAGGATGAGAGAGGAGGACAGTATTTACTGTTAAATAGCTTTTATTACTCATTGTGGGAAATGTATCAAGAATGGTGAATCCATATGCCAGTCTTGATCTCTCTGCACTGGTGTGAGATATTCCTAATTTATTGAGCAGCAGATAGCTCTTAATAAATTAGGTGCATCTCCAGCCCACTATGTGTCACAAACTGAAGTCTGCTTTAGCCAGGGACTGGCGCAATTTCAGCTATAACTTTTGCCATTTTCTGGCAAAATTTATGGAAAATATTTCAGGCGGCGCAAAGCTCTGCCCCTCCTGCTAAGCCATTCCCCCTCTTCTTGGCACTTCAGAGAAATGCCAAGAAACACAGTTACAAATTATTGTGCACATATGGGATGCCCAATACTTTGCGACTTTTTACACCACAACAGTGGTGTATTTAACAATAAATATCCTCCAATGACTTTTCAGTTTTAATATAGGTACTAAGAAATAAGTATGCAATACAAGGTCATTTACTATAATAAATTGTTTAAGATTGGTTATGTTGGCAATATAGGCATGTGTATAAAATGATTAGAAAATAAAAAAACAATATATGTCACTTACTAGTAATACATTTTTTAGTCCCTTGATAGCAGCATATGGTGCAGTCATGGGCCTGAACAATATGTTAGTGCACAATGGCTGGTTATTCATCGGCAAAGAAATACAAATTTTTATTCTAATTAATAAATTTAGGATGACTACGTTAAGTTTTACACTTAATGTTAGTCTGATTTCTCCTTGTTCGTAACATCTTTGTTATGGCCGAAGAGAAATCTAGGAGAGAGGTGGCTGGCTATGAAGGGGTATGAGGAGGCCAGTCTTTTTATTTTTCAATTGCATTATACACATGTCTATGCTCATATTACTATTCTGTCTATAAGTAATGTGTGTCACTATCAGTTATTGTGTATTTCTGTTATATTTAAGGATTTACATATAAGGTCTTAGAAGTAAGAGGATAAGCTAGGAGGGAGGAGTATGAGTTAATTAGGAGAGAAGTATGTGGGGTGTGAGAAGGGGTTGTATTAAAGAGAATAAGGAGGAGAAGGAATAAGGGAATGAGAGGAAATAGAGGTAGTGAAGGCAGAAGATAACAGCGGAGGACATTAGGGTTGAGGATGAGAGAGTGTAATGTATAGGCTGTTAGCGGGGATCAGGAAGTCTGAGGATTAAAGAGGTGGAAATGAAGGATGAGAGAGGAGGACAGTATTTACTGTTAAATAGCTTTTATTACTCATTGTGGGAAATGTATCAAGAATGGTGAATCCATATGCCAGTCTTGATCTCTCTGCACTGGTGTGAGATATTCCTAATTTATTGAGCAGCAGATAGCTCTTAATAAATTAGGTGCATCTCCAGCCCACTATGTGTCACAAACTGAAGTCTGCTTTAGCCAGGGACTGGCGCAATTTCAGCTATAACTTTTGCCATTTTCTGGCAAAATTTATGGAAAATATTTCAGGCGGCGCAAAGCTCTGCCCCTCCTGCTAAGCCATTCCCCCTCTTCTTGGCACTTCAGAGAAATGCCAAGAAACACAGTTACAAATTATTGTGCACATATGGGATGCCCAATACTTTGCGACTTTTTACACCACAACAGTGGTGTATTTAGCTAATAAATATCCTCCAATGACTTTTCAGTTTTAATATAGGTACTAAGAAATAAGTATGCAATACAAGGTCATTTACTATAATAAATTGTTTAAGATTGGTTATGTTGGCAATATAGGCATGTGTATAAAATGATTAGAAAATAAAAAAACAATATATGTCACTTACTAGTAATACATTTTTTAGTCCCTTGATAGCAGCATATGGTGCAGTCATGGGCCTGAACAATATGTTAGTGCACAATGGCTGGTTATTCATCGGCAAAGAAATACAAATTTTTATTCTAATTAATAAATTTAGGATGACTACGTTAAGTTTTACACTTAATGTTAGTCTGATTTCTCCTTGTTCGTAACATCTTTGTTATGGCCGAAGAGAAATCTAGGAGAGGAGTGGCTGGCTATGAAGGGGGTATGAGGAGGCCAGTCTTTTTATTTTTCAATTGCATTATACACATGTCTATGCTCATATTACTATTCTGTCTATAAGTAATGTGTGTCACTATCAGTTATTGTGTATTTCTGTTATATTTAAGGATTTACATATAAGGTCTTAGAAGTAAGAGGATAAGCTAGGAGGGAGGAGTATGAGTTAATTAGGAGAGAAGTATGTGGGGTGTGAGAAGGGGTTGTATTAAAGAGAATAAGGAGGAGAAGGAATAAGGGAATGAGAGGAAATAGAGGTAGTGAAGGCAGAAGATAACAGCGGAGGACATTAGGGTTGAGGATGAGAGAGTGTAATGTATAGGCTGTTAGCGGGGATCAGGAAGTCTGAGGATTAAAGAGGTGGAAATGAAGGATGAGAGAGGAGGACAGTATTTACTGTTAAATAGCTTTTATTACTCATTGTGGGAAATGTATCAAGAATGGTGAATCCATATGCCAGTCTTGATCTCTCTGCACTGGTGTGAGATATTCCTAATTTATTGAGCAGCAGATAGCTCTTAATAAATTAGGTGCATCTCCAGCCCACTATGTGTCACAAACTGAAGTCTGCTTTAGCCAGGGACTGGCGCAATTTCAGCTATAACTTTTGCCATTTTCTGGCAAAATTTATGGAAAATATTTCAGGCGGCGCAAAGCTCTGCCCCTCCTGCTAAGCCATTCCCCCTCTTCTTGGCACTTCAGAGAAATGCCAAGAAACACAGTTACAAATTATTGTGCACATATGGGATGCCCAATACTTTGCGACTTTTACACCACAACAGTGGTGTATTTAACAATAAATATCCTCCAATGACTTTTCAGTTTTAATATAGGTACTAAGAAATAAGTATGCAATACAAGGTCATTTACTATAATAAATTGTTTAAGATTGGTTATGTTGGCAATATAGGCATGTGTATAAAATGATTAGAAAATAAAAAAACAATATATGTCACTTACTAGTAATACATTTTTAGTCCCTTGATAGCAGCATATGGTGCAGTCATGGGCCTGAACAATATGTTAGTGCACAATGGCTGGTTATTCATCGGCAAAGAAATACAAATTTTTATTCTAATTAATAAATTTAGGATGACTACGTTAAGTTTTACACTTAATGTTAGTCTGATTTCTCCTTGTTCGTAACATCTTTGTTATGGCCGAAGAGAAATCTAGGAGAGGAGTGGCTGGCTATGAAGGGGTATGAGGAGGCCAGTCTTTTTATTTTTCAATTGCATTATACACATGTCTATGCTCATATTACTATTCTGTCTATAAGTAATGTGTGTCACTATCAGTTATTGTGTATTTCTGTTATATTTAAGGATTTACATATAAGGTCTTAGAAGTAAGAGGATAAGCTAGGGGGAGGAGTATGAGTTAATTAGGAGAGAAGTATGTGGGGTGTGAGAAGGGGTTGTATTAAAGAGAATAAGGAGGAGAAGGAATAAGGGAATGAGAGGAAATAGAGGTAGTGAAGGCAGAAGATAACAGCGGAGGACATTAGGGTTGAGGATGAGAGAGTGTAATGTATAGGCTGTTAGCGGGGATCAGGAAGTCTGAGGATTAAAGAGGTGGAAATGAAGGATGAGAGAGGAGGACAGTATTTACTGTTAAATAGCTTTTATTACTCATTGTGGGAAATGTATCAAGAATGGTGAATCCATATGCCAGTCTTGATCTCTCTGCACTGGTGTGAGATATTCCTAATTTATTGAGCAGCAGATAGCTCTTAATAAATTAGGTGCATCTCCAGCCCACTATGTGTCACAAACTGAAGTCTGCTTTAGCCAGGGACTGGCGCAATTTCAGCTATAACTTTTGCCATTTTCTGGCAAAATTTATGGAAAATCTTTCAGGCGGCGCAAAGCTCTGCCCCTCCTGCTAAGCCATTCCCCCTCTTCTTGGCACTTCAGAGAAATGCCAAGAAACACAGTTACAAATTATTGTGCACATATGGGATGCCCAATACTTTGCGACTTTTTACACCACAACAGTGGTGTATTTAACAATAAATATCCTCCAATGACTTTTCAGTTTTAATATAGGTACTAAGAAATAAGTATGCAATACAAGGTCATTTACTATAATAAATTGTTTAAGATTGGTTATGTTGGCAATATAGGCATGTGTATAAAATGATTAGAAAATAAAAAAACAATATATGTCACTTACTAGTAATACATTTTTTTAGTCCCTTGATAGCAGCATATGGTGCAGTCATGGGCCTGAACAATATGTTAGTGCACAATGGCTGGTTATTCATCGGCAAAGAAATACAAATTTTTATTCTAATTAATAAATTTAGGATGACTACGTTAAGTTTTACACTTAATGTTAGTCTGATTTCTCCTTGTTCGTAACATCTTTGTTATGGCCGAAGAGAAATCTAGGAGAGGGTGGCTGGCTATGAAGGGGTATGAGGAGGCCAGTCTTTTTATTTTTCAATTGCATTATACACATGTCTATGCTCATATTACTATTCTGTCTATAAGTAATGTGTGTCACTATCAGTTATTGTGTATTTCTGTTATATTTAAGGATTTACATATAAGGTCTTAGAAGTAAGAGGATAAGCTAGGAGGGAGGAGTATGAGTTAATTAGGAGAGAAGTATGTGGGGTGTGAGAAGGGGTTGTATTAAAGAGAATAAGGAGGAGAAGGAATAAGGGAATGAGAGGAAATAGAGGTAGTGAAGGCAGAAGATAACAGCGGAGGACATTAGGGTTGAGGATGAGAGAGTGTAATGTATAGGCTGTTAGCGGGGATCAGGAAGTCTGAGGATTAAAGAGGTGGAAATGAAGGATGAGAGAGGAGGACAGTATTTACTGTTAAATAGCTTTTATTACTCATTGTGGGAAATGTATCAAGAATGGTGAATCCATATGCCAGTCTTGATCTCTCTGCACTGGTGTGAGATATTCCTAATTTATTGAGCAGCAGATAGCTCTTAATAAATTAGGTGCATCTCCAGCCCACTATGTGTCACAAACTGAAGTCTGCTTTAGCCAGGGACTGGCGCAATTTCAGCTATAACTTTTGCCATTTTCTGGCAAAATTTATGGAAAATCTTTCAGGCGGCGCAAAGCTCTGCCCCTCCTGCTAAGCCATTCCCCCTCTTCTTGGCACTTCAGAGAAATGCCAAGAAACACAGTTACAAATTATTGTGCACATATGGGATGCCCAATACTTTGCGACTTTTACACCACAACAGTGGTGTATTTAACAATAAATATCCTCCAATGACTTTTCAGTTTTAATATAGGTACTAAGAAATAAGTATGCAATACAAGGTCATTTACTATAATAAATTGTTTAAGATTGGTTATGTTGGCAATATAGGCATGTGTATAAAATGATTAGAAAATAAAAAAACAATATATGTCACTTACTAGTAATACATTTTTAGTCCCTTGATAGCAGCATATGGTGCAGTCATGGGCCTGAACAATATGTTAGTGCACAATGGCTGGTTATTCATCGGCAAAGAAATACAAATTTTTATTCTAATTAATAAATTTAGGATGACTACGTTAAGTTTTACACTTAATGTTAGTCTGATTTCTCCTTGTTCGTAACATCTTTGTTATGGCCGAAGAGAAATCTAGGAGAGGAGTGGCTGGCTATGAAGGGGTATGAGGAGGCCAGTCTTTTTATTTTTCAATTGCATTATACACATGTCTATGCTCATATTACTATTCTGTCTATAAGTAATGTGTGTCACTATCAGTTATTGTGTATTTCTGTTATATTTAAGGATTTACATATAAGGTCTTAGAAGTAAGAGGATAAGCTAGGAGGGAGGAGTATGAGTTAATTAGGAGAGAAGTATGTGGGGTGTGAGAAGGGGTTGTATTAAAGAGAATAAGGAGGAGAAGGAATAAGGGAATGAGAGGAAATAGAGGTAGTGAAGGCAGAAGATAACAGCGGAGGACATTAGGGTTGAGGATGAGAGAGTGTAATGTATAGGCTGTTAGCGGGGATCAGGAAGTCTGAGGATTAAAGAGGTGGAAATGAAGGATGAGAGAGGAGGACAGTATTTACTGTTAAATAGCTTTTATTACTCATTGTGGGAAATGTATCAAGAATGGTGAATCCATATGCCAGTCTTGATCTCTCTGCACTGGTGTGAGATATTCCTAATTTATTGAGCAGCAGATAGCTCTTAATAAATTAGGTGCATCTCCAGCCCACTATGTGTCACAAACTGAAGTCTGCTTTAGCCAGGGACTGGCGCAATTTCAGCTATAACTTTTGCCATTTTCTGGCAAAATTTATGGAAAATATTTCAGGCGGCGCAAAGCTCTGCCCCTCCTGCTAAGCCATTCCCCCTCTTCTTGGCACTTCAGAGAAATGCCAAGAAACACAGTTACAAATTATTGTGCACATATGGGATGCCCAATACTTTGCGACTTTTTACACCACAACAGTGGTGTATTTAGCTAATAAATATCCTCCAATGACTTTTCAGTTTTAATATAGGTACTAAGAAATAAGTATGCAATACAAGGTCATTTACTATAATAAATTGTTTAAGATTGGTTATGTTGGCAATATAGGCATGTGTATAAAATGATTAGAAAATAAAAAAACAATATATGTCACTTACTAGTAATACATTTTTAGTCCCTTGATAGCAGCATATGGTGCAGTCATGGGCCTGAACAATATGTTAGTGCACAATGGCTGGTTATTCATCGGCAAAGAAATACAAATTTTTATTCTAATTAATAAATTTAGGATGACTACGTTAAGTTTTACACTTAATGTTAGTCTGATTTCTCCTTGTTCGTAACATCTTTGTTATGGCCGAAGAGAAATCTAGGAGAGGGGTGGCTGGCTATGAAGGGGTATGAGGAGGCCAGTCTTTTTATTTTTCAATTGCATTATACACATGTCTATGCTCATATTACTATTCTGTCTATAAGTAATGTGTGTCACTATCAGTTATTGTGTATTTCTGTTATATTTAAGGATTTACATATAAGGTCTTAGAAGTAAGAGGATAAGCTAGGAGGGGAGGAGTATGAGTTAATTAGGAGAGAAGTATGTGGGGTGTGAGAAGGGGTTGTATTAAAGAGAATAAGGAGGAGAAGGAATAAGGGAATGAGAGGAAATAGAGGTAGTGAAGGCAGAAGATAACAGCGGAGGACATTAGGGTTGAGGATGAGAGAGTGTAATGTATAGGCTGTTAGCGGGGATCAGGAAGTCTGAGGATTAAAGAGGTGGAAATGAAGGATGAGAGAGGAGGACAGTATTTACTGTTAAATAGCTTTTATTACTCATTGTGGGAAATGTATCAAGAATGGTGAATCCATATGCCAGTCTTGATCTCTCTGCACTGGTGTGAGATATTCCTAATTTATTGAGCAGCAGATAGCTCTTAATAAATTAGGTGCATCTCCAGCCCACTATGTGTCACAAACTGAAGTCTGCTTTAGCCAGGGACTGGCGCAATTTCAGCTATAACTTTTGCCATTTTCTGGCAAAATTTATGGAAAATATTTCAGGCGGCGCAAAGCTCTGCCCCTCCTGCTAAGCCATTCCCCCTCTTCTTGGCACTTCAGAGAAATGCCAAGAAACACAGTTGCAAATTATTGTGCACATATGGGATGCCCAATACTTTGCGACTTTTTACACCACAACAGTGGTGTATTTAGCTAATAAATATCCTCCAATGACTTTTCAGTTTTAATATAGGTACTAAGAAATAAGTATGCAATACAAGGTCATTTACTATAATAAATTGTTTAAGATTGGTTATGTTGGCAATATAGGCATGTGTATAAAATGATTAGAAAATAAAAAAACAATATATGTCACTTACTAGTAATACATTTTTAGTCCCTTGATAGCAGCATATGGTGCAGTCATGGGCCTGAACAATATGTTAGTGCACAATGGCTGGTTATTCATCGGCAAAGAAATACAAATTTTTATTCTAATTAATAAATTTAGGATGACTACGTTAAGTTTTACACTTAATGTTAGTCTGATTTCTCCTTGTTCGTAACATCTTTGTTATGGCCGAAGAGAAATCTAGGAGAGGAGTGGCTGGCTATGAAGGGGTATGAGGAGGCCAGTCTTTTTATTTTTCAATTGCATTATACACATGTCTATGCTCATATTACTATTCTGTCTATAAGTAATGTGTGTCACTATCAGTTATTGTGTATTTCTGTTATATTTAAGGATTTACATATAAGGTCTTAGAAGTAAGAGGATAAGCTAGGAGGGAGGAGTATGAGTTAATTAGGAGAGAAGTATGTGGGGTGTGAGAAGGGGTTGTATTAAAGAGAATAAGGAGGAGAAGGAATAAGGGAATGAGAGGAAATAGAGGTAGTGAAGGCAGAAGATAACAGCGGAGGACATTAGGGTTGAGGATGAGAGAGTGTAATGTATAGGCTGTTAGCGGGGATCAGGAAGTCTGAGGATTAAAGAGGTGGAAATGAAGGATGAGAGAGGAGGACAGTATTTACTGTTAAATAGCTTTTATTACTCATTGTGGGAAATGTATCAAGAATGGTGAATCCATATGCCAGTCTTGATCTCTCTGCACTGGTGTGAGATATTCCTAATTTATTGAGCAGCAGATAGCTCTTAATAAATTAGGTGCATCTCCAGCCCACTATGTGTCACAAACTGAAGTCTGCTTTAGCCAGGGACTGGCGCAATTTCAGCTATAACTTTTGCCATTTTCTGGCAAAATTTATGGAAAATATTTCAGGCGGCGCAAAGCTCTGCCCCTCCTGCTAAGCCATTCCCCCTCTTCTTGGCACTTCAGAGAAATGCCAAGAAACACAGTTACAAATTATTGTGCACATATGGGATGCCCAATACTTTGCGACTTTTTACACCACAACAGTGGTGTATTTAACTAATAAATATCCTCCAATGACTTTTCAGTTTTAATATAGGTACTAAGAAATAAGTATGCAATACAAGGTCATTTACTATAATAAATTGTTTAAGATTGGTTATGTTGGCAATATAGGCATGTGTATAAAATGATTAGAAAATAAAAAAACAATATATGTCACTTACTAGTAATACATTTTTTAGTCCCTTGATAGCAGCATATGGTGCAGTCATGGGCCTGAACAATATGTTAGTGCACAATGGCTGGTTATTCATCGGCAAAGAAATACAAATTTTTATTCTAATTAATAAATTTAGGATGACTACGTTAAGTTTTACACTTAATGTTAGTCTGATTTCTCCTTGTTCGTAACATCTTTGTTATGGCCGAAGAGAAATCTAGGAGAGGGGTGGCTGGCTATGAAGGGGTATGAGGAGGCCAGTCTTTTTATTTTTCAATTGCATTATACACATGTCTATGCTCATATTACTATTCTGTCTATAAGTAATGTGTGTCACTATCAGTTATTGTGTATTTCTGTTATATTTAAGGATTTACATATAAGGTCTTAGAAGTAAGAGGATAAGCTAGGGGGAGGAGTATGAGTTAATTAGGAGAGAAGTATGTGGGGTGTGAGAAGGGGTTGTATTAAAGAGAATAAGGAGGAGAAGGAATAAGGGAATGAGAGGAAATAGAGGTAGTGAAGGCAGAAGATAACAGCGGAGGACATTAGGGTTGAGGATGAGAGAGTGTAATGTATAGGCTGTTAGCGGGGATCAGGAAGTCTGAGGATTAAAGAGGTGGAAATGAAGGATGAGAGAGGAGGACAGTATTTACTGTTAAATAGCTTTTATTACTCATTGTGGGAAATGTATCAAGAATGGTGAATCCATATGCCAGTCTTGATCTCTCTGCACTGGTGTGAGATATTCCTAATTTATTGAGCAGCAGATAGCTCTTAATAAATTAGGTGCATCTCCAGCCCACTATGTGTCACAAACTGAAGTCTGCTTTAGCCAGGGACTGGCGCAATTTCAGCTATAACTTTTGCCATTTTCTGGCAAAATTTATGGAAAATCTTTCAGGCGGCGCAAAGCTCTGCCCCTCCTGCTAAGCCATTCCCCCTCTTCTTGGCACTTCAGAGAAATGCCAAGAAACACAGTTACAAATTATTGTGCACATATGGGATGCCCAATACTTTGCGACTTTTACACCACAACAGTGGTGTATTTAGCTTAATAAATATCCTCCAATGACTTTTCAGTTTTAATATAGGTACTAAGAAATAAGTATGCAATACAAGGTCATTTACTATAATAAATTGTTTAAGATTGGTTATGTTGGCAATATAGGCATGTGTATAAAATGATTAGAAAATAAAAAAACAATATATGTCACTTACTAGTAATACATTTTTAGTCCCTTGATAGCAGCATATGGTGCAGTCATGGGCCTGAACAATATGTTAGTGCACAATGGCTGGTTATTCATCGGCAAAGAAATACAAATTTTTATTCTAATTAATAAATTTAGGATGACTACGTTAAGTTTTACACTTAATGTTAGTCTGATTTCTCCTTGTTCGTAACATCTTTGTTATGGCCGAAGAGAAATCTAGGAGAGGGGTGGCTGGCTATGAAGGGGTATGAGGAGGCCAGTCTTTTTTATTTTTCAATTGCATTATACACATGTCTATGCTCATATTACTATTCTGTCTATAAGTAATGTGTGTCACTATCAGTTATTGTGTATTTCTGTTATATTTAAGGATTTACATATAAGGTCTTAGAAGTAAGAGGATAAGCTAGGAGGGAGGAGTATGAGTTAATTAGGAGAGAAGTATGTGGGGTGTGAGAAGGGGTTGTATTAAAGAGAATAAGGAGGAGAAGGAATAAGGGAATGAGAGGAAATAGAGGTAGTGAAGGCAGAAGATAACAGCGGAGGACATTAGGGTTGAGGATGAGAGAGTGTAATGTATAGGCTGTTAGCGGGGATCAGGAAGTCTGAGGATTAAAGAGGTGGAAATGAAGGATGAGAGAGGAGGACAGTATTTACTGTTAAATAGCTTTTATTACTCATTGTGGGAAATGTATCAAGAATGGTGAATCCATATGCCAGTCTTGATCTCTCTGCACTGGTGTGAGATATTCCTAATTTATTGAGCAGCAGATAGCTCTTAATAAATTAGGTGCATCTCCAGCCCACTATGTGTCACAAACTGAAGTCTGCTTTAGCCAGGGACTGGCGCAATTTCAGCTATAACTTTTGCCATTTTCTGGCAAAATTTATGGAAAATATTTCAGGCGGCGCAAAGCTCTGCCCCTCCTGCTAAGCCATTCCCCCTCTTCTTGGCACTTCAGAGAAATGCCAAGAAACACAGTTACAAATTATTGTGCACATATGGGATGCCCAATACTTTGCGACTTTTACACCACAACAGTGGTGTATTTAGCTTAATAAATATCCTCCAATGACTTTTCAGTTTTAATATAGGTACTAAGAAATAAGTATGCAATACAAGGTCATTTACTATAATAAATTGTTTAAGATTGGTTATGTTGGCAATATAGGCATGTGTATAAAATGATTAGAAAATAAAAAAACAATATATGTCACTTACTAGTAATACATTTTTAGTCCCTTGATAGCAGCATATGGTGCAGTCATGGGCCTGAACAATATGTTAGTGCACAATGGCTGGTTATTCATCGGCAAAGAAATACAAATTTTTATTCTAATTAATAAATTTAGGATGACTACGTTAAGTTTTACACTTAATGTTAGTCTGATTTCTCCTTGTTCGTAACATCTTTGTTATGGCCGAAGAGAAATCTAGGAGAGGGGTGGCTGGCTATGAAGGGGTATGAGGAGGCCAGTCTTTTTATTTTTCAATTGCATTATACACATGTCTATGCTCATATTACTATTCTGTCTATAAGTAATGTGTGTCACTATCAGTTATTGTGTATTTCTGTTATATTTAAGGATTTACATATAAGGTCTTAGAAGTAAGAGGATAAGCTAGGGGGGAGGAGTCTGAGTTAATTAGGAGAGAAGTATGTGGGGTGAGAGAAGGGGTTGTATTAAAGAGAATAAGGAGGAGAAGGAATAAGGGAATGAGAGGAAATAGAGGTAGTGAAGGCAGAAGATAACAGCGGAGGACATTAGGGTTGAGGATGAGAGAGTGTAATGTATAGGCTGTTAGCGGGGATCAGGAAGTCTGAGGATTAAAGAGGTGGAAATGAAGGATGAGAGAGGAGGACAGTATTTACTGTTAAATAGCTTTTATTACTCATTGTGGGAAATGTATCAAGAATGGTGAATCCATATGCCAGTCTTGATCTCTCTGCACTGGTGTGAGATATTCCTAATTTATTGAGAAGCAGATAGCTCTTAATAAATTATGTGCATCTCCAACCCACTATGTGTCACAAACTGAAGTCTGCTTTAGCCAGGGACTGGCGCAATTTCAGCTATAACTTTTGCCATTTTCTGGCAAAATTTATGGAAAATCTTTCAGGCGGCGCAAAGCTCTGCCCCTCCTGCTAAGCCATTCCCCCTCTTCTTGGCACTTCAGAGAAATGCCAAGAAACACAGTTACAAATTATTGTGCACATATGGGATGCCCAATACTTTGCGACTTTTTACACCACAACAGTGGTGTATTTAACTAATAAATATCCTCCAATGACTTTTCAGTTTTAATATAGGTACTAAGAAATAAGTATGCAATACAAGGTCATTTACTATAATAAATTGTTTAAGATTGGTTATGTTGGCAATATAGGCATGTGTATAAAATGATTAGAAAATAAAAAAACAATATATGTCACTTACTAGTAATACATTTTTAGTCCCTTGATAGCAGCATATGGTGCAGTCATGGGCCTGAACAATATGTTAGTGCACAATGGCTGGTTATTCATCGGCAAAGAAATACAAATTTTTATTCTAATTAATAAATTTAGGATGACTACGTTAAGTTTTACACTTAATGTTAGTCTGATTTCTCCTTGTTCGTAACATCTTTGTTATGGCCGAAGAGAAATCTAGGAGAGGAGTGGCTGGCTATGAAGGGGTATGAGGAGGCCAGTCTTTTTTATTTTTCAATTGCATTATACACATGTCTATGCTCATATTACTATTCTGTCTATAAGTAATGTGTGTCACTATCAGTTATTGTGTATTTCTGTTATATTTAAGGATTTACATATAAGGTCTTAGAAGTAAGAGGATAAGCTAGGAGGGAGGAGTATGAGTTAATTAGGAGAGAAGTATGTGGGGTGTGAGAAGGGGTTGTATTAAAGAGAATAAGGAGGAGAAGGAATAAGGGAATGAGAGGAAATAGAGGTAGTGAAGGCAGAAGATAACAGCGGAGGACATTAGGGTTGAGGATGAGAGAGTGTAATGTATAGGCTGTTAGCGGGGATCAGGAAGTCTGAGGATTAAAGAGGTGGAAATGAAGGATGAGAGAGGAGGACAGTATTTACTGTTAAATAGCTTTTATTACTCATTGTGGGAAATGTATCAAGAATGGTGAATCCATATGCCAGTCTTGATCTCTCTGCACTGGTGTGAGATATTCCTAATTTATTGAGCAGCAGATAGCTCTTAATAAATTAGGTGCATCTCCAGCCCACTATGTGTCACAAACTGAAGTCTGCTTTAGCCAGGGACTGGCGCAATTTCAGCTATAACTTTTGCCATTTTCTGGCAAAATTTATGGAAAATATTTCAGGCGGCGCAAAGCTCTGCCCCTCCTGCTAAGCCATTCCCCCTCTTCTTGGCACTTCAGAGAAATGCCAAGAAACACAGTTGCAAATTATTGTGCACATATGGGATGCCCAATACTTTGCGACTTTTACACCACAACAGTGGTGTATTTAACTAATAAATATCCTCCAATGACTTTTCAGTTTTAATATAGGTACTAAGAAATAAGTATGCAATACAAGGTCATTTACTATAATAAATTGTTTAAGATTGGTTATGTTGGCAATATAGGCATGTGTATAAAATGATTAGAAAATAAAAAAACAATATATGTCACTTACTAGTAATACATTTTTAGTCCCTTGATAGCAGCATATGGTGCAGTCATGGGCCTGAACAATATGTTAGTGCACAATGGCTGGTTATTCATCGGCAAAGAAATACAAATTTTTATTCTAATTAATAAATTTAGGATGACTACGTTAAGTTTTACACTTAATGTTAGTCTGATTTCTCCTTGTTCGTAACATCTTTGTTATGGCCGAAGAGAAATCTAGGAGAGGAGTGGCTGGCTATGAAGGGGTATGAGGAGGCCAGTCTTTTTTATTTTTCAATTGCATTATACACATGTCTATGCTCATATTACTATTCTGTCTATAAGTAATGTGTGTCACTATCAGTTATTGTGTATTTCTGTTATATTTAAGGATTTACATATAAGGTCTTAGAAGTAAGAGGATAAGCTAGGAGGGGAGGAGTATGAGTTAATTAGGAGAGAAGTATGTGGGGTGTGAGAAGGGGTTGTATTAAAGAGAATAAGGAGGAGAAGGAATAAGGGAATGAGAGGAAATAGAGGTAGTGAAGGCAGAAGATAACAGCGGAGGACATTAGGGTTGAGGATGAGAGAGTGTAATGTATAGGCTGTTAGCGGGGATCAGGAAGTCTGAGGATTAAAGAGGTGGAAATGAAGGATGAGAGAGGAGGACAGTATTTACTGTTAAATAGCTTTTATTACTCATTGTGGGAAATGTATCAAGAATGGTGAATCCATATGCCAGTCTTGATCTCTCTGCACTGGTGTGAGATATTCCTAATTTATTGAGCAGCAGATAGCTCTTAATAAATTAGGTGCATCTCCAGCCCACTATGTGTCACAAACTGAAGTCTGCTTTAGCCAGGGACTGGCGCAATTTCAGCTATAACTTTTGCCATTTTCTGGCAAAATTTATGGAAAATATTTCAGGCGGCGCAAAGCTCTGCCCCTCCTGCTAAGCCATTCCCCCTCTTCTTGGCACTTCAGAGAAATGCCAAGAAACACAGTTACAAATTATTGTGCACATATGGGATGCCCAATACTTTGCGACTTTTTACACCACAACAGTGGTGTATTTAGCTTAATAAATATCCTCCAATGACTTTTCAGTTTTAATATAGGTACTAAGAAATAAGTATGCAATACAAGGTCATTTACTATAATAAATTGTTTAAGATTGGTTATGTTGGCAATATAGGCATGTGTATAAAATGATTAGAAAATAAAAAAACAATATATGTCACTTACTAGTAATACATTTTTTAGTCCCTTGATAGCAGCATATGGTGCAGTCATGGGCCTGAACAATATGTTAGTGCACAATGGCTGGTTATTCATCGGCAAAGAAATACAAATTTTTATTCTAATTAATAAATTTAGGATGACTACGTTAAGTTTTACACTTAATGTTAGTCTGATTTCTCCTTGTTCGTAACATCTTTGTTATGGCCGAAGAGAAATCTAGGAGAGGGGTGGCTGGCTATGAAGGGGTATGAGGAGGCCAGTCTTTTTTATTTTTCAATTGCATTATACACATGTCTATGCTCATATTACTATTCTGTCTATAAGTAATGTGTGTCACTATCAGTTATTGTGTATTTCTGTTATATTTAAGGATTTACATATAAGGTCTTAGAAGTAAGAGGATAAGCTAGGAGGGGAGGAGTATGAGTTAATTAGGAGAGAAGTATGTGGGGTGTGAGAAGGGGTTGTATTAAAGAGAATAAGGAGGAGAAGGAATAAGGGAATGAGAGGAAATAGAGGTAGTGAAGGCAGAAGATAACAGCGGAGGACATTAGGGTTGAGGATGAGAGAGTGTAATGTATAGGCTGTTAGCGGGGATCAGGAAGTCTGAGGATTAAAGAGGTGGAAATGAAGGATGAGAGAGGAGGACAGTATTTACTGTTAAATAGCTTTTATTACTCATTGTGGGAAATGTATCAAGAATGGTGAATCCATATGCCAGTCTTGATCTCTCTGCACTGGTGTGAGATATTCCTAATTTATTGAGCAGCAGATAGCTCTTAATAAATTAGGTGCATCTCCAGCCCACTATGTGTCACAAACTGAAGTCTGCTTTAGCCAGGGACTGGCGCAATTTCAGCTATAACTTTTGCCATTTTCTGGCAAAATTTATGGAAAATATTTCAGGCGGCGCAAAGCTCTGCCCCTCCTGCTAAGCCATTCCCCCTCTTCTTGGCACTTCAGAGAAATGCCAAGAAACACAGTTGCAAATTATTGTGCACATATGGGATGCCCAATACTTTGCGACTTTTTACACCACAACAGTGGTGTATTTAACTTAATAAATATCCTCCAATGACTTTTCAGTTTTAATATAGGTACTAAGAAATAAGTATGCAATACAAGGTCATTTACTATAATAAATTGTTTAAGATTGGTTATGTTGGCAATATAGGCATGTGTATAAAATGATTAGAAAATAAAAAAACAATATATGTCACTTACTAGTAATACATTTTTAGTCCCTTGATAGCAGCATATGGTGCAGTCATGGGCCTGAACAATATGTTAGTGCACAATGGCTGGTTATTCATCGGCAAAGAAATACAAATTTTTATTCTAATTAATAAATTTAGGATGACTACGTTAAGTTTTACACTTAATGTTAGTCTGATTTCTCCTTGTTCGTAACATCTTTGTTATGGCCGAAGAGAAATCTAGGAGAGGGTGGCTGGCTATGAAGGGGTATGAGGAGGCCAGTCTTTTTTATTTTTCAATTGCAT
Organism: Bufotes viridis; assembly: GCA_033119425.1. Taxonomy (NCBI): domain Eukaryota; kingdom Metazoa; phylum Chordata; class Amphibia; order Anura; family Bufonidae; genus Bufotes; species Bufotes viridis. The sequence goes on from JAKVIS010001206.1 coordinate 29,002, forward strand.
TATACACATGTCTATGCTCATATTACTATTCTGTCTATAAGTAATGTGTGTCACTATCAGTTATTGTGTATTTCTGTTATATTTAAGGATTTACATATAAGGTCTTAGAAGTAAGAGGATAAGCTAGGAGGGAGGAGTATGAGTTAATTAGGAGAGAAGTATGTGGGGTGTGAGAAGGGGTTGTATTAAAGAGAATAAGGAGGAGAAGGAATAAGGGAATGAGAGGAAATAGAGGTAGTGAAGGCAGAAGATAACAGCGGAGGACATTAGGGTTGAGGATGAGAGAGTGTAATGTATAGGCTGTTAGCGGGGATCAGGAAGTCTGAGGATTAAAGAGGTGGAAATGAAGGATGAGAGAGGAGGACAGTATTTACTGTTAAATAGCTTTTATTACTCATTGTGGGAAATGTATCAAGAATGGTGAATCCATATGCCAGTCTTGATCTCTCTGCACTGGTGTGAGATATTCCTAATTTATTGAGCAGCAGATAGCTCTTAATAAATTAGGTGCATCTCCAGCCCACTATGTGTCACAAACTGAAGTCTGCTTTAGCCAGGGACTGGCGCAATTTCAGCTATAACTTTTGCCATTTTCTGGCTAAATTTATGGAAAATATTTCAGGCGGCGCAAAGCTCTGCCCCTCCTGCTAAGCCATTCCCCCTCTTCTTGGCACTTCAGAGAAATGCCAAGAAACACAGTTACAAATTATTGTGCACATATGGGATGCCCAATACTTTGCGACTTTTTACACCACAACAGTGGTGTATTTAGCTTAATAAATATCCTCCAATGACTTTTCAGTTTTAATATAGGTACTAAGAAATAAGTATGCAATACAAGGTCATTTACTATAATAAATTGTTTAAGATTGGTTATGTTGGCAATATAGGCATGTGTATAAAATGATTAGAAAATAAAAAAACAATATATGTCACTTACTAGTAATACATTTTTAGTCCCTTGATAGCAGCATATGGTGCAGTCATGGGCCTGAACAATATGTTAGTGCACAATGGCTGGTTATTCATCGGCAAAGAAATACAAATTTTTATTCTAATTAATAAATTTAGGATGACTACGTTAAGTTTTACACTTAATGTTAGTCTGATTTCTCCTTGTTCGTAACATCTTTGTTATGGCCGAAGAGAAATCTAGGAGAGGGGTGGCTGGCTATGAAGGGGTATGAGGAGGCCAGTCTTTTTATTTTTCAATTGCATTATACACATGTCTATGCTCATATTACTATTCTGTCTATAAGTAATGTGTGTCACTATCAGTTATTGTGTATTTCTGTTATATTTAAGGATTTACATATAAGGTCTTAGAAGTAAGAGGATAAGCTAGGAGGAGGAGTCTGAGTTAATTAGGAGAGAAGTATGTGGGGTGAGAGAAGGGGTTGTATTAAAGAGAATAAGGAGGAGAAGGAATAAGGGAATAAGAGGAAATAGAGGTAGTGAAGGCAGAAGATAACAGCGGAGGACATTAGGGTTGAGGATGAGAGAGTGTAATGTATAGGCTGTTAGCGGGGATCAGGAAGTCTGAGGATTAAAGAGGTGGAAATGAAGGATGAGAGAGGAGGACAGTATTTACTGTTAAATAGCTTTTATTACTCATTGTGGGAAATGTATCAAGAATGGTGAATCCGTATGCCAGTCTTGATCTCTCTGCACTGGTGTGAGATATTCCTAATTTATTGAGAAGCAGATAGCTCTTAATAAATTATGTGCATCTCCAACCCACTATGTGTCACAAACTGAAGTCTGCTTTAGCCAGGGACTGGCGCAATTTAAGCTATAACTTTTTCCATTTTCTGGCAAAATTTATGGAAAATATTTCAGGCGGCGCAAAGCTCTTCCCCTCCTGCTAAGCCATTCCCCCTCTTCTTGGCACTTCAGAGAAATTCCAAGAAACACAGTTGCAAATTATTGTGCACATATGGGATGCCCAATACTTTGCGACTTTTTTATACCACAACAGTGGTGTATTTAGCTTAATAAATATCCTCCAATGACTTTTCAGTTTTAATATAGGTACTAAGAAATAAGTATGCAATACAAGGTCATTTACTATAATAAATTGTTTAAGATTGGTTATGTTGGCAATATAGGCATGTGTGTAAAATGATTAGAAAATAAAAAAACAATATATGTCACTTACTAGTAATACATTTTTTAGTCCCTTGATAGCAGCATATGGTGCAGTCATGGGCCTGAACAATATGTTAGTGCACAATGGCTGGTTATTCATCGGCAAAGAAATACAAATTTTTATTCTAATTAATAAATTTAGGATGACTACGTTAAGTTTTACACTTAATGTTAGTCTGATTTCTCCTTGTTCGTAACATCTTTGTTATGGCCGAAGAGAAATCTAGGAGAGGGGTGGCTGGCTATGAAGGGGTATGAGGAGGCCAGTCTTTTTTATTTTTTCAATTGCATTATACACATGTCTATGCTCATATTACTATTCTGTCTATAAGTAATGTGTGTCACTATCAGTTATTGTGTATTTCTGTTATATTTAAGGATTTACATATAAGGTCTTAGAAGTAAGAGGATAAGCTAGGAGGGAGGAGTATGAGTTAATTAGGAGAGAAGTATGTGGGGTGTGAGAAGGGGTTGTATTAAAGAGAATAAGGAGGAGAAGGAATAAGGGAATGAGAGGAAATAGAGGTAGTGAAGGCAGAAGATAACAGCGGAGGACATTAGGGTTGAGGATGAGAGAGTGTAATGTATAGGCTGTTAGCGGGGATCAGGAAGTCTGAGGATTAAAGAGGTGGAAATGAAGGATGAGAGAGGAGGACAGTATTTACTGTTAAATAGCTTTTATTACTCATTGTGGGAAATGTATCAAGAATGGTGAATCCATATGCCAGTCTTGATCTCTCTGCACTGGTGTGAGATATTCCTAATTTATTGAGCAGCAGATAGCTCTTAATAAATTAGGTGCATCTCCAGCCCACTATGTGTCACAAACTGAAGTCTGCTTTAGCCAGGGACTGGCGCAATTTCAGCTATAACTTTTGCCATTTTCTGGCAAAATTTATGGAAAATATTTCAGGCGGCGCAAAGCTCTGCCCCTCCTGCTAAGCCATTCCCCTCTTCTTGGCACTTCAGAGAAATGCCAAGAAACACAGTTGCAAATTATTGTGCACATATGGGATGCCCAATACTTTGCGACTTTTTACACCACAACAGTGGTGTATTTAGCTTAATAAATATCCTCCAATGACTTTTCAGTTTTAATATAGGTACTAAGAAATAAGTATGCAATACAAGGTCATTTACTATAATAAATTGTTTAAGATTGGTTATGTTGGCAATATAGGCATGTGTATAAAATGATTAGAAAATAAAAAACAATATATGTCACTTACTAGTAATACATTTTTTAGTCCCTTGATAGCAGCATATGGTGCAGTCATGGGCCTGAACAATATGTTAGTGCACAATGGCTGGTTATTCATCGGCAAAGAAATACAAATTTTTTATTCTAATTAATAAATTTAGGATGACTACGTTAAGTTTTACACTTAATGTTAGTCTGATTTCTCCTTGTTCGTAACATCTTTGTTATGGCCGAAGAGAAATCTAGGAGAGGGTGGCTGGCTATAGAAGGGGTATGAGGAGGCCAGTCTTTTTTATTTTTCAATTGCATTATACACATGTCTATGCTCATATTACTATTCTGTCTATAAGTAATGTGTGTCACTATCAGTTATTGTGTATTTCTGTTATATTTAAGGATTTACATATAAGGTCTTAGAAGTAAGAGGATAAGCTAGGAGGGAGGAGTATGAGTTAATTAGAGAGAAGTATGTGGGGTGTGAGAAGGGGTTGTATTAAAGAGAATAAGGAGGAGAAGGAATAAGGGAATGAGAGGAAATAGAGGTAGTGAAGGCAGAAGATAACAGCGGAGGACATTAGGGTTGAGGATGAGAGAGTGTAATGTATAGGCTGTTAGCAGGGATCAGGAAGTCTGAGGATTAAAGAGGTGGAAATGAAGGATGAGAGAGGAGGACAGTATTTACTGTTAAATAGCTTTTATTACTCATTGTGGGAAATGTATCAAGAATGGTGAATCCATATGCCAGTCTTGATCTCTCTGCACTGGTGTGAGATATTCCTAATTTATTGAGCAGCAGATAGCTCTTAATAAATTAGGTGCATCTCCAGCCCACTATGTGTCACAAACTGAAGTCTGCTTTAGCCAGGGACTGGCGCAATTTCAGCTATAACTTTTGCCATTTTCTGGCTAAATTTATGGAAAATATTTCAGGCGGCGCAAAGCTCTGCCCCTCCTGCTAAGCCATTCCCCCTCTTCTTGGCACTTCAGAGAAATGCCAAGAAACACAGTTACAAATTATTGTGCACATATGGGATGCCCAATACTTTGCGACTTTTTACACCACAACAGTGGTGTATTTAGCTTAATAAATATCCTCCAATGACTTTTCAGTTTTAATATAGGTACTAAGAAATAAGTATGCAATACAAGGTCATTTACTATAATAAATTGTTTAAGATTGGTTATGTTGGCAATATAGGCATGTGTATAAAATGATTAGAAAATAAAAAAACAATATATGTCACTTACTAGTAATACATTTTTTTAGTCCCTTGATAGCAGCATATGGTGCAGTCATGGGCCTGAACAATATGTTAGTGCACAATGGCTGGTTATTCATCGGCAAAGAAATACAAATTTTTATTCTAATTAATAAATTTAGGATGACTACGTTAAGTTTTACACTTAATGTTAGTCTGATTTCTCCTTGTTCGTAACATCTTTGTTATGGCCGAAGAGAAATCTAGGAGAGGGGTGGCTGGCTATGAAGGGGTATGAGGAGGCCAGTCTTTTTATTTTTTCAATTGCATTATACACATGTCTATGCTCATATTACTATTCTGTCTATAAGTAATGTGTGTCACTATCAGTTATTGTGTATTTCTGTTATATTTAAGGATTTACATATAAGGTCTTAGAAGTAAGAGGATAAGCTAGAGGGGAGGAGTATGAGTTAATTAGAGAGAAGTATGTGGGGTGTGAGAAGGGGTTGTATTAAAGAGAATAAGGAGGAGAAGGAATAAGGGAATGAGAGGAAATAGAGGTAGTGAAGGCAGAAGATAACAGCGGAGGACATTAGGGTTGAGGATGAGAGAGTGTAATGTATAGGCTGTTAGCGGGGATCAGGAAGTCTGAGGATTAAAGAGGTGGAAATGAAGGATGAGAGAGGAGGACAGTATTTACTGTTAAATAGCTTTTATTACTCATTGTGGGAAATGTATCAAGAATGGTGAATCCATATGCCAGTCTTGATCTCTCTGCACTGGTGTGAGATATTCCTAATTTATTGAGCAGCAGATAGCTCTTAATAAATTAGGTGCATCTCCAGCCCACTATGTGTCACAAACTGAAGTCTGCTTTAGCCAGGGACTGGCGCAATTTCAGCTATAACTTTTGCCATTTTCTGGCTAAATTTATGGAAAATATTTCAGGCGGCGCAAAGCTCTGCCCCTCCTGCTAAGCCAGTCCCCCTCTTCTTGGCACTTCAAAGAAATGCCAAGAAACACAGTTGCAAATTATTGTGCACATATGGGATGCCCAATACTTTGCGACTTTTTTACACCACAACAGTGGTGTATTTAGCTTAATAAATATCCTCCAATGACTTTTCAGTTTTAATATAGGTACTAAGAAATAAGTATGCAATACAAGGTCATTTACTATAATAAATTGTTTAAGATTGGTTATGTTGGCAATATAGGCATGTGTATAAAATGATTAGAAAATAAAAAACAATATATGTCACTTACTAGTAATACATTTTTTTAGTCCCTTGATAGCAGCATATGGTGCAGTCATGGGCCTGAACAATATGTTAGTGCACAATGGCTGGTTATTCATCGGCAAAGAAATACAAATTTTTTATTCTAATTAATAAATTTAGGATGACTACGTTAAGTTTTACACTTAATGTTAGTCTGATTTCTCCTTGTTCGTAACATCTTTGTTATGGCCAAGAGAAATCTAGGAGAGGGGTGGCTGGCTATGAAGGGGTATGAGGAGGCCAGTCTTTTTTATTTTTCAATTGCATTATACACATGTCTATGCTCATATTACTATTCTGTCTATAAGTAATGTGTGTCACTATCAGTTATTGTGTATTTCTGTTATATTTAAGGATTTACATATAAGGTCTTAGAAGTAAGAGGATAAGCTAGGGGGAGGAGTCTGAGTTAATTAGGAGAGAAGTATGTGGGGTGAGAGAAGGGGTTGTATTAAAGAGAATAAGGAGGAGAAGGAATAAGGGAATAAGAGGAAATAGAGGTAGTGAAGGCAGAAGATAACAGCGGAGGACATTAGGGTTGAGGATGAGAGAGTGTAATGTATAGGCTGTTAGCGGGGATCAGGAAGTCTGAGGATTAAAGAGGTGGAAATGAAGGATGAGAGAGGAGGACAGTATTTACTGTTAAATAGCTTTTATTACTCATTGTGGGAAATGTATCAAGAATGGTGAATCCGTATGCCAGTCTTGATCTCTCTGCACTGGTGTGAGATATTCCTAATTTATTGAGAAGCAGATAGCTCTTAATAAATTATGTGCATCTCCAACCCACTATGTGTCACAAACTGAAGTCTGCTTTAGCCAGGGACTGGCGCAATTTCAGCTATAACTTTTGCCATTTTCTGGCAAAATTTATGGAAAATCTTTCAGGCGGCGCAAAGCTCTGCCCCTCCTGCTAAGCCATTCCCCTCTTCTTGGCACTTCAGAGAAATGCCAAGAAACACAGTTACAAATTATTGTGCACATATGGGATGCCCAATACTTTGCGACTTTTTACACCACAACAGTGGTGTATTTAGCTTAATAAATATCCTCCAATGACTTTTCAGTTTTAATATAGGTACTAAGAAATAAGTATGCAATACAAGGTCATTTACTATAATAAATTGTTTAAGATTGGTTATGTTGGCAATATAGGCATGTGTATAAAATGATTAGAAAATAAAAAACAATATATGTCACTTACTAGTAATACATTTTTTAGTCCCTTGATAGCAGCATATGGTGCAGTCATGGGCCTGAACAATATGTTAGTGCACAATGGCTGGTTATTCATCGGCAAAGAAATACAAATTTTTTATTCTAATTAATAAATTTAGGATGACTACGTTAAGTTTTACACTTAATGTTAGTCTGATTTCTCCCTTGTTCGTAACATCTTTGTTATGGCCGAAGAGAAATCTAGGAGAGGGGTGGCTGGCTATGAAGGGGTATGAGGAGGCCAGTCTTTTTTATTTTTCAATTGCATTATACACATGTCTATGCTCATATTACTATTCTGTCTATAAGTAATGTGTGTCACTATCAGTTATTGTGATATTTCTGTTATATTTAAGGATTTACATATAAGGTCTTAGAAGTAAGAGGATAAGCTAGAGGGGAGGAGTCATGAGTTAATTAGGAGAAGTATGTGGGGTGTGAGAAGGGGTTGTATTAAAGAGAATAAGGAGGAGAAGGAATAAGGAATGAGAGGAAATAGAGGTAGTGAAGGCAGAAGATAACAGCGGAGGACATTAGGTTGGAGGATGAGAGAGTGTAATGTATAGGTTGTTAGCGGGGATCAGGAAGTCTGAGGATTAAAGAGGTGGAAATGAAGGATGAGAGAGGAGGACAGTATTTACTGTTAAATAGCTTTTATTACTCATTGTGGGAAATGTATCAAGAATGGTGAATCCATATGCCAGTCTTGATCTCTCTGCACTGGTGTGAGATATTCCTAATTTATTGAGCAGCAGATAGCTCTTAATAAATTAGGTGCATCTCCAGCCCACTATGTGTCACAAACTGAAGTCTGCTTTAGCCAGGACTGGCGCGACTTCAGCTATAACTTTGCCATTTTCTGGCAAAATTTATGGAAAATATTTCAGGCGGCGCAAAGCTCTGCCCCTCCTGCTAAGCCATTCTCTCTTCTTGGCACTTCAGAGAAATGCCAAGAACACAGTTGCAAATTATTGTGCAGCATATGGGATGCCCAATACTTTGCGACTTTTTTACACCACAACAGTGGTGTATTTAGCTTAATAAATATCCTCCAATGACTTTTCAGTTTTAATATAGGTACTAAGAAATAAGTATGCAATACAAGGTCATTTACTATAATAAATTGTTTAAGATTGGTTATGTTGGCAATATAGGCATGTGTATAAAATGATTAGAAAATAAAAAACAATATATGTCACTTACTAGTAATACATTTTTTAGTCCCTTGATAGCAGCATATGGTGCAGTCATGGGCCTGAACAATATGTTAGTGCACAATGGCTGGTTATTCATCGGCAAAGAAATACAAATTTTTATTCTAATTAATAAATTTAGGATGACTACGTTAAGTTTTACACTTAATGTTAGTCTGATTTCTCCTTGTTCGTAACATCTTTGTTATGGCCAAGAGAAATCTAGGAGAGGGGTGGCTGGCTATGAAGGGGTATGAGGAGGCCAGTCTTTTTTTATTTTTCAATTGCATTATACACATGTCTATGCTCATATTACTATTCTGTCTATAAGTAATGTGTGTCACTATCAGTTATTGTGTATTTCTGTTATATTTAAGGATTTACATATAAGGTCTTAGAAGTAAGAGGATAAGCTAGAGGGGAGGAGTATGAGTTAATTAGGAGAAGTATGTGAGGTGTGAGAAGGGTTGTATTAAAGAGAATAAGGAGGAGAAGGAATAAGGAATGAGAGGAAATAGAGGTAGTGAAGGCAGAAGATAACAGCGGAGGACATTAGGGTTGGAGGATGAGAGAGAATGTAATGTATAGGCTGTTAGCGGGGATCAGGAAGTCTGAGGATTAAAGAGGTGGAAATGAAGGATGAGAGAGGAGGACAGTATTTACTGTTAAATAGCTTTAATTACTCATTGTGGGAAATGTATCAAGAATGGTGAATCCATATGCCAGTCTTGATCTCTCTGCACTGGTGTGAGATATTCCTAATTTATTGAGCAGCAGATAGCTCTTAATAAATTAGGTGCATCTCAGCCCACTAATGTGTCACAAACTGAAGTCTGCTTTAGCCAGGGACTGGCGCAATTTCAGCTATAACTTTTGCCATTTTCTGGCATAAATTTATGGAAAATATTTCAGGCGGCGCAAGCTCTGCCCCTCCTGCTAAGCCATTCCTCTCTTCTTGGCACTTCAGAGAAATGCCAAGAACACAGTTGCAAATTATTGTGCACACATATGGGATGCCCAATACTTTGCGACTTTTTTACACCACAACAGTGGTGTATTTAGCTTAATAAATATCCTCCAATGACTTTTCAGTTTTAATATAGGTACTAAGAAATAAGTATGCAATACAAGGTCATTTACTATAATAAATTGTTTAAGATTGGTTATGTTGGCAATATAGGCATGTGTATAAAATGATTAGAAAATAAAAAACAATATATGTCACTTACTAGTAATTCATATTTTTTTAGTCCCTTGATAGCAGCATATGGTGCAGTCAGCGGGCCTGAACAATATGTTAGTGCACAATGG
>JAKVIS010001207.1:0-39841 GCA_033119425.1 Bufotes viridis
TAAATTCTGATAGGTTTCTAAAATGACTTCCTAAAATTGGCCAGTGTTTCTTTAATACATCACCGATTTTCATAGTAGATACAAATGGAATATGATCCATTTTAGTTTTTTGTGTTTTGTCACTTTTTAAAAGGGTATCCCTAGACAATGAACATATCTTATCAGTGCACCCCTCAATCAATTTCCCTGGGTAACCTCTCCTTACAAATTTGGTTCCCATCTCCATTCATTTCCCTTCCAGGACCCCAGTGTTTTTAACAATTTTTTTTACCCTGAGTAGTTGACTATAGGGTAAAGACTTTAACATTGGTTTGGGATGATTGCTATCATATCTCAGCAATGGATTTCTATCTGTTGCTTTCACATACAAATCCGTGTGCAGTTGTTGACCTACTCTCCTACTGAACCTCACTTGGTGATGACACAAGTGTGAACTTCACCTCGGGATCTGTGTTGTTGAGAAATGACCCGAAATCAGTGAGCTCTAATTCTGTACCCGTCCAAAGTAGAAAGAAATCATCTATGTAACGCCACCATCTCAGAACATGTCTGAAGTGGTGGCTTCTCCATATGGGCCTCTCCTCCATATGGGCCATAAAGATATTCGCATCATTTGCCACTAGGTTTGACCCCATTGCGGTCCCGCGTAGCTGAATATAAAAATCACCTTGAAACAAAAAAGTATGACAGGTAAGTATGATGTCTAATAGAGTCATCAAAAATTCTCTACATTATGTGTACACAGGATCAACCAAGCAATGCTTTACTGCTCCGAGGCCTCCGGAATGGGAAATGGAGGCGTACAAACTGACTGCATCGAAAGATACCAGAAGTACATGTTCAGGAAGTACAACCTGTTCTATCAAATTAAGAAAGTGGGTGGTGTCACGTATATATATGATCTTACCGTGATGACATATGGGAATAGTATCTTATCCATGAAAATTGCAGTCTGTGAACAGAGGGACCCAATCCCCGAGACTATAGGACGTCCCGGTGGAGCTATCAGGGATTTGAGTATTTTCGGTAATACGTCAAATACAGGGGTCCGTGGACGATCCACATAAAGGAATGAGTGTAGTTTCTTTTTCTTTTGGCTGATCTAAAACACCTCGGATACCCCTCAGAATCTTAAATTTGGGATCACCAGGCAGTTTGTGATACACTTCCGCGTCGCTCAACTGTCTGGTGATCTTTCACATAATCAGTAGTATTCATGCCTACCACCGCCCCACCTTTATCTGCCGCTTGGAGTTTGGAGTTTTTTGATAGATCTCTGCTCTAGACACGTTAGTCCCCCTCTCCCCTCCAGTGGTCTCAGATGTTTCTAATTGTTCCAAATCTATTCTTACAGCATTTATAAAGCTAACAATGGCCACAGGGTTAATAGACGGCAGAAAATGACTTTTAACAGATAAATGTGCCTTTTCAAGTGTGAGCTCAGCATTAGTGGCGGTATGTGAGGTAGAGATATTCTGCTGTTTATCAAACATCACTTTAAGTTTAATCAACGTAAAAAGAATCTAAGTAGAACAGTTCCGTTTGAAACCAATCAGTGCCTTTTTCGAGAACTGTGGTCTGTGCCGGAGTGGGGGGAAAAGAAGAAATATTTGCCACTATGTTTTCTTGCGTAGGTTCATATTTCTCTGAGGTCTTGCTTGTTTCTCTCTCGCACCATTTTTGTTGTCGGCGGCCTCCTCGTCTGGTCCGGTTGAATCTGGCTCCCGACCTAAAAAATGGGTAGTGGAGATATGAGTGTTAGTTTCACCCAATGGTTCAACATTCAAATTCGCGGTCACATGTCCCATCTTTTTCGGTTTTGACGGGGTTCGTATAATATTCCTATTAGCCCCTCGTCTATTCTTTTTTGTTCCCCTTGCCAACATTAGATGTAACCCGTTGTGTAGTCCTCCAGATCACGTTGCCATTCCTTCCTCTTAATGGACTGTAAATCCTCCTTTTCAAGGTGGTTTCTGCACTTAGAAAAGTACTTCTCTGCTTCCTCGGATAACCGGGCTCTCAACTCCAGCTCTGTCTGCTGAAGAGGAGACTTCCTTCTGGAAGAATTCAACGACTAGTAAAATAATGACCAGAGAATATTCATTAGAAATTTGTGTAAACCGCGCACAGAACTCCGTGTTATTTGAAAAAGATTGAGCGTATGCCCCTCGGAATTCTATGCAAATGGTGGAATTCACTGAGGAGACCGAGTGCAAATCCAACTGAATCAGTCTCGTGGAATCAAATTCATATTTCTTTTTTAAATTCAAAACAGAGGGTGTGAATAAAAAGGTAACATCTCTCACCGTGCCCCACAAGATGCGCTTTTCATCCTCCCGAGTGTAAGAAAAGACATCAGGGTGTATTTATCTATAGAAAAAAACTAAAAGGGTTCCAGCACTTCACTTACGTTGAAAGCCAGTAGTTTATTGTGGTGGTAAAATAGTTTTACAGCAAGTCGATCCCCGTAATTGTCGTGCTCCTGTACAGTTAACGCGTTTCGGACATCAATCCCTACTCATAACTTGCTTGTTTTTTCATATTGCCAAGAGGTCTTACTCGTGTTCCGTAGCACTGAGGGTTAATTGCACAAGACAGGTGAGCTGGATACCCATGTATATTTGTATCTATCTATCTATCTATAGAGATGGCCCGAACTATCCGCCGGCGAACAGTTCCCGGGGAACATAGCGCGTTCGCATTCGCCGCAGCGGGTGAACACATGCGATGTTCGGTCCGCCCCCTATACATCATCATTGAGGAAACTTTGACCCTGTACCTCACAGTCAGCAGACACATTCCAGCCAATCAGCAGCATACCCTCCCTCCCAGACCCTCCCATCTCCTGCACAGCATCCATTTTAGATTCATTCTGAAGCTGCAGTCTTAGTGAGAGGAGGGAGAGTGTAGCTGCTGCTGATTTAATAGGGAAATCGATAGCTAGGCTAGTGAATTCAGTGTCCACTCCAGTCCTGAAAGACTCATCTGATCTCTGCTGTAAGGACAGCGTCCTGACAGCACCCCAAAAAGCCCTTTTTAGGGCTGCAACATTAGTCTGCTTTTTTTTTTTTCTCCATATACATATTGCAGTTGCCTGGCCTGCCCGTGTGTGAGGAGCTGCAGGCCCACAGACTGTAGTGTGCCCACTGCCAGTGCCCACCCCTGTCATCCCATGTGGCACAGGACTTTGCATCAAAAAATAGGCATTTAATTTTTACACTTTAGTGTAATTTCAGTTGCTTGCCTGCTGCCAGTGTGTGTCAGTCTGACTTCCACAGACTGTAGTGTGCCCACTGCCAGTGCCAACCACTGATACCGGGTGGCACAGTAGCTTGCCGATAAATAAGGCATTTCATTTTTACACTTTAGTCTAATTTCAGTTGCTTGCCTGCTGCCAGTGTGTGTCAGGCCCACTTCCACAGACTGTAGTGTGCCCACTGCCAGTGCCAACCACTGATACCGGGTGGCACAGTAGCTTGCCGATAAATAAGGCATTTCATTTTTACACTTTAGTCTAATTTCAGTTGCTTGCCTGCTGCCAGTGTGTGTCAGGCCTGCTTCCACTGACTGTAGTGTGCCCTCTGCTAGTGCCCAACATCATACCGGGTGGCACAGTACCTAGCACGTGTAGTACCACTTATCTAAAATCTATTCAATGCATGTCCTGATATGGGACGTTAGAGGGATTAAACTGATGAGAATAGTACTACAGAAAATACCACTCATATCGGGTGTGACAGTAAATTGCACGGCGCAGACGCAGTGACCGTGAATTAAAACAGAGTGGAGGGAGCCAGCGTTTTTTTTAACCATCTCCCCGTTCGAAAAATCTATTCAATAAATGGCCCCCAGATTGGGGAGTCGGGGACGTTAGAGGGATTAAACTGATGAGAATAGTACTACAGAAAAATCTGAAAAATCAATTCAATTCATCTTTCGGGGACCCTTGGTGTTGTACGTGGCTGGGTGGAGGAAGAAACCTTCAATGACATCACCGGGACGTGGCTAGCTTGGTATCCAACCTTGTGCAAATGGACTGTTTGCTGTTGTGCAAATGGACTGTTTGCTGTTGTTTGCGGTGCGTTAAACGGGGAGTTTGGTCTGTCAGAGTTTGGTCTGTCACTATGAAGCGGGCGTAACCCTTACACTACCTGATCGATACAACATCATACCTGATCGTATACACACACTGGATGTTTTAAAGCATGTTATTCCAAACAATTTAGGATTGTTAGGTGATTTATGCCCTTTATGGATTAAAACCCGACTCTGCGTCCACTACGTAATTTTCCATGGGAGTTTTGCCATGGATCCCCCTCCGGCATGACACAGTCCAGGTGTTAGACCCCTTGAAACAACTTTCCCATCACTATTGTGGCCAGAAAGAGTCCCTGTGGGTTTTAAAATTCGCCTGCCTATTGAAGTCTTTGGCGGTTCGCAATGTTCGCGAACATTTGCGGAAATTCGCGTTCGCCGTTTGCAAACAGAAAATTTTATGTTCGCGACATCACTATCTATCTCATATCTATCTATCTATCTATCTATCTATCTATCTCATATCTATCTATCTATCTATCTATCTATCTATCTATCTATCTCTCTATCTCATATCTATCTATCTATCTATCTATCTATCTATCTATCTCTCTATCTCATATCTATCTATCTATCTATCTATCTATCTATCTATCTATCTCGCTATCTATCTCATATCTATCTATCTATCTATCTATCTATCTATCTATCTATCTATCTCCTATCTATCTATCTATCTATCTATCTATCTATCTATCTCTCTCTCTCTCTATCTAATCTCTATCTATTTTGCTCCTTCACTGGGTAATTTGCAGCCCGTTTACATTACCTGATCATCACTAAGGAGTGTTACTATGAGCGCTTGTTGGCGATAATCTGTACGATAATCAGCCTGTGTACAGGGCCCTTTAGTTAGAATATTACCGCCACACAGAACCCAAATTAGTTATACAGTTCATAAGCAGCAAGCAGATCCTCGGGGAAATCACATGATCAAATTTTCTCTTTCCTGTCCAGGAAGGCGCCAGCTGTACCAGAGACATCCGGTCCTGCTGTCACTTATGTCTCTGCTGTCACACACCTCTCTGCTGTCACTCATCTCTCTGCTGTCACTCATCTCTCTGCTGTCACTCATCTCTCTGCTATCACTCATCTCTCTGCTGTCACTCATCTCTCTGCTGTCACTCATCTCTCTGCTGTCACTCATCTCTCTGCTGTCACTTATGTCTCTGTTGTCACTTATGTCTCTGCTTTCACTCATCTCTCTGCTGTCACTCATCTCTCTGCTATCACTCATCTCTCTGCTGTCACTTATCTCTCTGCTGTCACTCATCTCTCTGCTGTCACTCATCTCTCTGCTGTCACTCATCTCTCTGCTGTCACTCATCTCTCTGCTGTCACTTATGTCTCTGTTGTCACTTATGTCTCTGCTTTCACTCATCTCGCTGCTGTCACTGACATCTCTCCGCTGTCACTCATCTCTCTATTATCACCCACCTCTTTGTTGTCCCTCATCTATCCGTTGTCATTGTTTTCTCTGCTATGTCACTAAGTTCTTTGCTGTCACTCATCTCTCTGCTGTCATTTCTCTCTCCTCTGTCACTCCCCTCTCTTCTGTCACTCACCTCTCTGCTGTCACTCACCTCTCTGCTGTCACTCACCTCTCCTCTGTCACTCACCTCTCCGCTGTCACTCACCTCTCTGCTGTCACTCACCTCTCTGCTGTCACTCATCTCTCTGCTGTCACTCATCTCTCTGCTGTCACTCATCTCTCTGCTGTCACTTATGTCTCTGTCTTCACTTATGTCTCTGCTGTCACTCATCTCTCTGCTGTCACTCATTTCTCTGCTGTCACTCATCTCTCTGCTGTCACTCACCTCTCCACTGTCACAGATCTATCTGCTGTCATAAATCTCTCCACTGTCACTGATCTCCCTACTGTCTCTGACCTCTCCTCTGTCACTCATCTCTCTGCGGTCATTTATCTCTCTGCTGTCACTCATCTCTCTGCTGTCACTCATCTCTCTGCTGTCACTCATCTCTCTGCTGTCACTCATCTCTCTGCTGTCACTCATCTCTCTGCTGTCACTCATTTCCCTACTGTCTCTGACTTCTCCTCTGTCACTCACATCTCTGCTGTCAATAATCTCTCTGCGGTCACTCATCTCTCTGCTGTCACTCATCTCTCTGCTGTCACTCATCTCTCTGCTATCACTCATCGCTCTGCTATCACTCATCTCTCTGATGTCACTCATCTCTCTGCTGTCACTCATCTCTCTGCTGTCACTCATCTCTCTGCTGTCACTCACCTCTTCTCTGTCACCGATCTCTCTGCACTAACTGACCTCTGCCTGTCACTCATCTCTCTGCTGTTCCTCATCTCTCTGCTGTCACTCCTCTCTCCGCTGTCACTCATCTCCCTACTGTCTCTGACTTCTCCTCTGTTATGGACCTCTCTGCAGTCAATAATCTCTTTGCTGTCACTCATCTATCTACTTTCACTCAACTCTCTGTTGTCACTGACTTCTACACTGTCACTTACCTCCCAGCTCTGACCGATCTCTCCGCTGTCACTGACCTTTCTGCTGTCACTGACATCTCTCCGCTGTCACTCATCTCTCCATTATCACCCACCTCTTTGTTGTCCCTCATCTATCCGTTGTCATTGTTTTCTCTGCTATGTCACTAAGTTCTTTGCTGTCACTCATCTCTCTGCTGTCACTCACCTCTCTGCTGTCATTCCTCTCTCCTCTGTCACTCACCTCTCTTCTGTCACTCACCTCTCTGCTGTCACTCACCTCTCCTCTGTCACTCACCTTTCTGCTGTCACTCATCTCTCTGCTGTCACTCATCTCTCTGCTGTCACTCATCTCTCTGCTGTCACTCATCTCTCCGCTGTCACTCATCTCTCTGCTGTCACTCATTTCCCTACTGTCTCTGACTTCTCCTCTGTCACTCACATCTCTGCTGTCAATAATCTCTCAGCGTTCACTGATCTCTCTGCTGTCAGTCATCTCTCTGCTGTCACTCACCTCTCTGCTGTCATTCATCTCTCCTCTGTCACTCACCTCTCTTCTGTCACTCACCTCTCTGCTGTCACTAACCTCTCTGCTGTCACTTATCTCTCTGCTGTCACTCATCTCTCTTCTGTCACTCACCTCTCTGCTGTCACTCATCTCTCTGCTGTCACTCACCTCTCTGCTGTCACTCACCTCTCTGCTGTCACTCACCTCTCTGCTGTCACTAATCTCTCTGCGTTCACTCATCTCTCTGCTGTCAGTCATCTCTCTGCTGTCACTCACCTCTCTGCTGTCACTCACCTCTCTGCTGTCACTCACCTCTCTTCTGTCACTTATTTCTCTGCTGTCACTCACCTCTCTGCTGTCACTCATTTCTCCGCTGTTACTCACCTCTCTGCTGTCACTCACCTCTCTGCTGTCACTCACCTCCCTCTGTCACTCATCTCTCTGCTGTCACTCATTTCTCTGCTGTCACTCACCTCTCTGCTGTCACACACCTCTCTGCTGTCACTCATTTCTCCGCTGTTACTCACCTCTCTGCTGTCACTCACCTCTCTGCTGTCACTCACCTCTCTGCTGTCACTCACCTCCCCTCTGTCACTCATCTCTCTGCTGTCGCTCATTTCTCTGCTGTCACTCACCTCTCTGCTGTCACTCACCACTCTGATGTTGCTCATTTCTCTGCTGTCACTCACCTCTCTGCTTTCACCCACCTCTCTGCTGTCACTCAACTCTCTGATGTCACTCAACTCTCTGCTGTCACTCATCTCTCTGTTGTTACTCACCTTTCTGCTGTCAATCATTTCTCTGCTGTCACTCACCTCTCTGCTGTCACTCATCTCTCTGCTCTCACTAATCTTGCCTCTGTCACTCACCTCTCTGCTGTCACTCACCTCTCTGCTGTCACTCACCTCTCTGCTGTCACTCACCTCTCTGCTGTCACTCATCTCTCTGTTGTCACTCACCTTTCTGCTGTCAATCATTTCTCTGCTGTCACTCACCTCTCCAATGTCACTCACCTCTCCAATGTCACTTATTTCCCTGCTGTCACCGTCCTCTCATTTTTCACTCATCTCTCTGATGTCACGCAACTCTACGTCGTCTCTTGTCGACCCACTGTCACTCACCTCTCTGCTGTCACTCACCTCTCTGCTGTCAATCACCTCTCTTCTGTCACTCATTTCTCTGCTGTCACTCACCTCTCTGCTGTCACTCATTTCTCCGCTGTTACTCACCTCTCTGCTGTCACTCACCTCTCTGCTGTCACTCACCTCCCCTCTGTCACTTATCTCTCTGCTGTCACTCATTTCTCTGCTGTCACTCACCTCTCTGCTGTCACACACCTCTCTGCTGTCACTCATTTCTCCGCTGTTACTCACCTCTCTGCTGTCACTCACCTCTCTGCTGTCACTCACCTCTCTGCTGTCACTCACCTCCCCTCTGTCACTCATCTCTCTGCTGTCGCTCATTTCTCTGCTGTCACTCACCTCTCTGCTGTCACTCACCACTCTGATGTTGCTCATTTCTCTGCTGTCACTCACCTCTCTGCTTTCACCCACCTCTCTGCTGTCACTCAACTCTCTGATGTCACTCAACTCTCTGCTGTCACTCATCTCTCTGTTGTTACTCACCTTTCTGCTGTCAATCATTTCTCTGCTGTCACTCACCTCTCTGCTGTCACTCACCTCTCTGATGTCACTCACCTCTCTGATGTCACTCACCTCTCTGATGTCACTCACCTCTCTGCTGTCACTCATCTCTCTGCTGTCACTCATCTCTTTGTTGTTACTCACCTTTCTGCTGTCAATCATTTCTCTGCTGTCACTCACCTCTCTGCTGTCACTCACCTCTCTGCTGTCACTCACCTCTCTGCTGTCACTCACCTCTCTGCTGTCACTCACCTCTATGCTGTCACACACCTCTCTGCTGTCACTCACCTCTCTGCTGTCACACACCTCTCTGCTGTCACACACCTCTCTGCTGTCACTCACCTCTCTGCTGTCACTCACCTCTCTGCTGTCACTCACCTCTCTGCTGTCACACACCTCTCTGCTGTCACTCACCTCTCTGCTGTCACTCACCTCTCTGCTGTCACACACCTCTCTGCTGTCACTCACCTCTCTGCTGTCACTCACCTCTCTGCTGTCACTCACCTCTCTGCTGTCACACACCTCTCTGCTGTCACTCACCTCTCTGCTGTCACTCACCTCTCTGCTGTCACTCACCTCTCTGCTGTCACACACCTCTCTGCTGTCACACACCTCTCTGCTGTCACACACCTCTGTAAAAAATGGCAATCAGGCATCATATAGCAGATGACAATCTCTTTCTAACAAGGCTAGAACCAGCCCAGTACCTCACATGGGTCCAGAGATCTCTCCATTCATTGCTCTTTTTGCTCTGCTAGATTTATTTCAAGCTGGCAGCTCAGAGGGTGTGTTCTCTCTCAGGGGGCATGTCCTCTCTTCTGCAGCTTGTACCAGTTGAAGAATAGCACAGAGCATTCCAGTCTGCCTCCATGAGGAGGACAGAGAAGTTAGAAAAAGAACAAACAGCAGGTGGCACCATACAGACAGATTTTCTTGAATAGCTCATGTAATTGCATGTAATTCAGATCCAGACACACTCCTTGTGTTAAGTCCCATGTGGGGTCAGGTTACAAACACGAGGAGCTCAGAGCACCTCATGGTCAGTCAGTGTGTGGTCCGTTGCGGCTGAGCTGAGAAGCAGCCACCGCTGGTTTCTGCGCAGTGTGGTGGATCCATGGTCGTAGCTGGGCCTGATGTGAGAGCGGTACACACCTCCAGTGGAGTGGTGATCGGCCACCATCCATGCTGTGTGCCTGCCCTGGACTGTGACTACTGACATGGCACCTTGACTTAGTGATGGCCACCAATGAGGACAACTAGTTGTAGCCTGGAGGCTGGGGTACCATGTAGATGTCATTGGTCCCACTCAGAGGTGCTCGACCCTCTCACAGGGGAAAAGAAAGGAAACGGATGAGAATAGAGGGATATAAAGAAAGTATAAGGAATGGGAAAAGGAAAGGCAAGGGAGCAAGTGGAGGGTAAGAAGATGGTCGAGGAAAGCAGGAGAAGGTGAAAGGCCTGGGGTGGAAATCAAAGGAACAGGAGGAGTGTTGAGGAGAAGGAAAGAGGAGTGCAAGAGTAAGAGTAAGAGTAAGGTAAAGGAAAGGGGAAGGGAGGGATGGATGGAAAGGAAGGTGCAAGGGATGGGAAATCGAAAGGCAAGGAAGGCAGTGGAGGGTCAGAGGAGGGTTGGGGAAAGGAAAGAGGAAAGCAGAAGAAGGTGAAAGGGAAGGCATGGGGTGGAAATCAAAAGGAACAAGAGGAGTGGTGAGGAGAAGGGAAGAGGAGTGCAAGAGTAAGGTAAAGGAAAGGGGAAGGGAGGGATGGAAAGGAAGGTGCAAGGGATGGGAAATCGAAAGGCAAGGAAGGAAATGGAGGGTAAGAGGAGGGTTGGGGAAAGGAAAAGGGAAAGAAGAAGGTGAAAGGAAAGGCATGGGAGAAAGGGTGGTAAGGGAGGAGTAGTGAGGAGGAAAACAAATGAACATGAAGAAATAGGGAGTGCAAGAGTAATGTAAGAGAAAGAGAGGGATGGGAAGGGAAGATGTAAGGGATGGGAAAGTTAAAGGCAACAGAGGAAGTGAAAAGTAAGAAAACAGTTATTGAAAGAAAAAGGGAAAGGAGAGGAAGGTGCAAGGAAAGGCATGGGGCAAAGGGAGGTAAGGGAGGAGTGGTGAGGAGGAAAGCAAGGAACAGAGGTGGTGAGGAGAAGAGAAGGGAACTGCAAGAGTAACGTAAAGGAAAGTAGAAGGGATGGATGAGAATGTGTAAGGGATGGGAAAGGTAAAGGCAAGGGAGGAAGTAGAAGGTAAGGGACAGAGACGGAGGGTTGGGGAAAGGAAAGGAGAGGAAGGAAATAGAGAGGGAGATTGGATGGAAAGGGACTAAGAAAGGCATTTGGGAAATGGAGGTAAATACAAAGAAATTAAAGGCAAGGAGGAAAGGACATGTGGTGAGGAGGAAAGGGGAATGCAGGAGTAAGGTAAAGGAAAGGGTGAGGAAAGAGTCAGAGGATCAAAGAGGAAAAACAGGGAGGGAGAGCGGGAGCTAAAAGGAAAGGGTAGAACAGGGGAGGGAAGTGTTTGTGAAGAAGAATATGCATGCTGGTTGATTAGAAGTAAGACTTAGTACCACACGTGCATCAGAAGAAGAGCATGAGGGTGTTATAGCACCACAGCTATAGGATGGGGGGCTGGGGGGTAAAACTACAGTTACACTCAAGCATCATTTCTGATGAGGTCCACAGGCCCCTCTGTCCCATGAGAAGCAGCACTTTATGGTATGTGATGACTGTAGGGCCACATGGCAGATTTTGCTAGGATTGATATCATGTAATGTCCCTGTTGCTGCCCATCAGCTTTGTTTATGGCGTCTGTTTATAGTTGTCTGGATAAAGCGGGGTTAATACATTATTTACAGGGGAGATCCCTGGAGAAATCATTCAAATGCTATTTCCAGAACAAGCCGTTCCTCCAGTGACATCCGATAAAAGTCAGCGAGTGGCGAGGGACAGATCAGAGACTTCATCAGCCCATGACTTTCCATACCCTGGCTTCTTATTGATCCACCAGCTTTGTGCCTTATATTCTGTGAGGGGAACGCCCTGCAGTGAAGTGACCTCCCCCGGAGACCATCTGCGGGTTCTTGTTTACTGGCCTCGTGTTTCCTATTAGAAGCATGAGTTTGATATGACAGCCATATGTGAAAATTCTCCAACCTGATAAGTAGGGGTAGGGCAGTGACAACTGATCTCATGCAGTCACTGGCCTGACAACTGAGCTGAGTATCTTTACTAAACTAGAACTACAAACCTGCATGAGGACAGGGGCAGACATACAGTACAGGTATAGGGCTTGCTCAGTTGCACAATCCCCAACCCCCCCGTCACCCCCGAAGCATTGGGGGAGTCTATAGTCACGGATGGAGTAGCAAGATGAAGACGTCCAGTAGTTTTCTAATTAACCTCTTTATTGACCTAGACCACCAAGGATATATTTAAAACTTTCACTTCCCCCAGACCTTCAGGGATATGATCATTACTTCGTTCACTGCCCTATTCCAGAAGGGATTATATTATTGACCCATTCATTGTCCTAGACCACCAAACTTTTCTTTGCCTAAGACCATCAAGGATGCGGTCATTGATCCCTTAATGGTCTTTGCCCAACATATTGACAGCTTTATTGCCCCAGACCAGCAGGGATCTTGTTTATTTTTATTGTTCAATAAATTTTTATTGATTTTCATAAGTGCAAATTTATGCAATACAGTAGGCCGAGATAACGACCGAGATATATAACTGGTACAGCAAAACGTATAACAGAGAATACAATGGTGTATACAGTAGTAAGCACAGGCATAAGTATTGGTGCAAGTGACTACATTCACAAAAGGGTACTCCATATAATGTCCGCAAGCAGATACCGACAGCCACAATAGAGAGGTGTTATGGCAGGGTCCACGTGCAGCAGCAGAGAAGAGTAAATAATGCAGCGGTATGGGATAGAGCACGTACAGAAAATCATAAGAGACCAGGTACCATATTACCACAAACTATCCGGGAGTGCAGTAGCGTACTCACTGGAGAGCCAGAGAACCCACTGATTGTGGGAGCGGATGCGAGCAGATGCAGAAGGGCTGAAAACCAACTCACAGTGCATGTGATAATTTACTGATTGTATCACCTCATCAATGTGTGGGGTTACAGCTTGTTTCCAGTGGCGCGCTATGACATTCCGTGTGGCAGAGATAACATGGGCGACCACCCACCTTAACATCGGCGGAAGATCGTCCAACCCAATACCGAGAATTACCAGGGCCGGAGAAAGCGTGAGATTAGTGTCAGTGACCCTACGCAGTACCTGCTCCACCGTGCCCCAAAGCGACCACGTGCATACACAGGACCACCACATGTGTAGGGGCGTACCAACTGCACCGCAATTCCTCCAGCATAAGGGGGAGTACCCCGGAGAGCAGTGCGCTAGTCTATTCGGCGTTAAATACCACCGATGCTGAATCCTCCTGGCTTGTTCAATGTGATTCACACACTTGGAAGTACAGGCAGACCAACGCAATGCCGCACTCCACTGGGCCAGGGTAAATTGAACATCCATCTCCTGCTCCCATCTAACCATAAACGGTTGCTTGCTATTCAATTGGCTGGAAAAGAGCTCAGCATAGAACGTTGAGATCCTGGGTCGCCTAGATGAAGGCCGTGTCAACCACATTTGACAGGGATTATCAGTGGGAGCAGGGGTGGATTTCAAAAGAGAACTGAGCATATGTCTGATCCTGAGGAACTGAAAGAATTGTGAGTTCGGAATCGAACACGAGGTGTGGAGCGAATGAAAGTCCAACATGTGGTCACCGGAGAACAAGAGGCCCAGAGTCTCGACTCCACAGCTGGACCACACACTAAGATCCATGTCCGGGGAGTGGTATAGCAGGGACATCAAGGGAATATTATCCCTAGGGATCCTGATTAATTTCAGATTATGAGAAATATAGGTCCAGATAAATACTGTAGCTTGCATAGTGGCCAGTGGGGCAGAGGGATGGAAGGGTTTCAAATTAAGTGCAGCAAGAAGTGCAGGTAGGGATCGATGCCGTACATATGTTTCCTCAATAGAAAGACATCTCTGAGGGGCAGAAGGAACCCACCATTCCAATGCCTGTTCCGCTAAGCACGCCAAGTAGTACCTGTATAGGCAGGGAACCCGCAGCCCCCCAGATCGGACCGACGGATAGAGAGTAAGTTTCGGTACACGCGGGCGGCGGCCGCCCCAGACAAATCTCAGCAGATAGGCTTGAAGCTGAGTTATTAGCCCCTTGGGTATTTGCACCGGGAGGCATCTAAATAAATATAGGACTTTGGGCAATACCAACATTTTAGTGACATTAATGCGCGCTATCCAGGACAAATGTACCTGCGACAACCGGGCATAGTCCGCTTGCAACTCTTTCTTAAGTTTAGCAAAGTTAATGGAGATCATATCCTCCACGCTCCTGCACAACTCCAACCCAAGATACGTGATCGACACGGACTCCCATTGAAAGGGGTAACTTTGTTTCAACCTCTCCACTACAGAGACAGGCAGAAAGAAGTCCAACACCTTAGTCTTGGTAACATTTAGCTTGTAATACGAGCACCTGGAAAAAATATCTAGAATCTCAGTGAGGGCTGACATCGAAACTTCCAGATCCGTTAAGGACAGGATGATGTCGTCCGCGTAGAGTCCGATGGTGTGAGACGAGTCTCCCACCGTAACCCCACTGATCCGAGGACAGTTTCTCACAGCAGTCGCCAGGGGTTTCATTACCAGCGCAAAAATAAGCGGTGACAAAGGACACCCCTGGCGAGTGCCATTTGATATGGAAAATGGTTCAGACAAAAAACCGGAAGCCAGCACCCGAGCAGATGGACAGGTATAGAGACCTAAGACCGCGCCTAGGATCATCCCCTGGAACCCAAAAGCTTGAAGTGCTCGATCCAGGAACCCCCAATGTACCCTGTCAAAAGCTTTTTCAGCATCTAAGGACACAAGCATTGTGGGGCCCCTGGATCGCGCCACCAGCTGCACCAAATTGATCATCCGCCTGGTACCGTCTCTACATTGTCGGCCCGGGACAAAACCCACCTGGTCAGGGTCTATGAGGGAGGGGAGGAATTTATTTATACGGGTCGCTAACAATTTGGCATAGAGCTTTAAATCTGAATTAAGCAACGAAATAGGTCGGAAGTGAGCAGGAGCGTCAGGGGACTTGCCCGGTTTAGGGAGTGTGACCACTGTAGCTGACAGCATGTCGGCCGGGATGACTCCAGTGGTGAAAAACTGGTTATACAGCGAACACAGATAAGGGACCAGTCGCGGTTGGAACGCCTTATAATACAATACAATGAAGCCGTCTGGGCCCGGTGCCTTATTGGATGGGGTTGACTTGAGTGCCGCCACTATTTCAGATTCAGTAATAGGTTCGTTAAGTGACGCCAACTGGGAGGCCGACAATTTAGGGAGCGTAACACCACCCAAGAAGGAGGATATATCTGATTCACTAGGCTGGGGCGTAGAGGGGTCATTTTTCAGGTTATATAATTGGGTATAATAAGAAGCGAATGCATTTGATATTTCTAGAGGGTGCGTTATAGTATTCCCACCAAAGTGTAACTTATCTATTCTAGCATTGACTGCCCTCTTCTTTAGTCTTTTAGCTAGAAGGGAGCCTGCCCTATCCCCCATATGATAGTAGTGCGTCCTGATCCTACGCAGAGATTTTTCATAGTTAAACAGCAACAAGGACCTTAGATTGTTCTGACAGTTCCTCAGATCAGACAAACGGACAGCGGATGGGGTATCCTTATACTGCTGGGTGGCCTTTTCTAACTGAGAAGTGGCTTCTCGGAGACGAGCCTCTCTAGCCCTTTTCAATCGGGAGGCAGCCTGCAACAAGACACCCCGCATATATGCTTTTTGCGCCTGCCATAGAATAGAAGGAGATATATCCGGGGTGTCGTTGAATTGAAAGAATTCAGAGAGACGCCTATCGAATTCTTTCAGTTTATGAGGACATTTCAGTAAATATGGGTTCAGTTTCCATAATGGGGGGGATTGCTTAGGCAGTCCTGAGGATACTTTCATGGAGATGGGGGAGTGGTCCGACCAAGATGCTACAGAGATACTGGTGCCAGAGACATTAAGCAGTAAGTCTCTAGAAATCAGGAAGAAATCGATGCGGGATTGCGAGTGATGCGCAGAGGAGATATGGGTGTAATCACATTCAGATCAGTGCTGGTACCGCCAGATGTCATGCAGGCCCGAGATCTTCAATGCTTGACGTAAGTCCATCCGCCGGGTACCAGCACTGGATCTGCAGTCCATCTCCGCATCAATCGGGATATTAAAATCTCCTCCCATAACAATCGCGCCTTGCGTCACTTTCATTACTTTCTTGTGTACTCTGTTGAAGAAGGACACCTGCCCAGAGTTAGGCGCATACACAGAGACAACAGTGTAGAGTCGCCCTTCAAGGGAGCACACTAAAATCACATATCTGCCAAAATCATCAGTAATGCATTTATGTAATTGAAACGCCACAGTGGCTTTAACACATATGAACACCCCGGCTTTCTTTCTCCTCGCTGCCGGGGAGTAAAAAATATGCGGATAGAGGCGGTGAGTGCAGCGGTGTTGGTCAGACTGCAGCAGATGGGACTCCTGTATTAGGGCAACATCGCACCTATTGTTAATGAGATCACGCCACAATTGCGACCTACGGATTGGGGAGTTTAGACCCCTGACATTGTTAGAGTAAAACGTAAGGTCCGCCATATCGTTTATCTAAAGAGAGGAGTCCCATCAGCCTGTGCACTAGACCAGTTACATCTAGGAACGTGTTGCCGCTGCTCTCACATCCTGCAGACTGTAACCCTACCACAAAAAGCATGTAAACCACATACACCATTAGTACAAAAAGTAAAACAGAATAAAAAAAAGTAAAAACAGCATCTGCAAAACAAAAACGATTAGCTGAAAAAACACTCAGCTGGCCTCTGAGCATCAGAGAACAGAGGCCTAAACACATAGTAGAGGGAGTCTGCCAAGGGGCATAGGTTGCCCGGTACCTGAAATAGCAGACTAAAATGGGGGTAACAGACAGTAGAGTCCTTACGTGACCCGGCTACATCCGACCGGGTGAAAAATTAAAGTGAAAGGCCGCCGAGAGAGAACCAAACTAGGTCAAGCCGGTTCCCAATCCTGTGCCAGCTTATCAGGTGCGTTCCTCCGAGGACGACTCGGCGGGGTACCAGGTGGGAGCAGTTCCAGGTCGCAAAGCAAATCCTCAGCGGCTTTAGGAGAAGAACAGGAAACCAACCCCCCCTTGACAGAAATCAGCAACTTCACCGGGAATCCCCACCGGTAGCGTATCTTCTGATCACGTAGAATCTTAGTATACTGGGCATATTCCCTGCGTCTCGCCAGGGTAGCAGCGGAAAGGTCTGGGAACACTGAAATGTTCTTGAAGGCATCAGACGGTGTTGGATCCTGTCTTAGTGCTTGCAAGAAACGCTCTTTAACGTGATAAAAGTGGATGCGGGCAATAACATCCCGGGGGACCGAGGGATCCAATCCCTTGGGTTTCGGAATTCGGTGAATCCGGTCAATGATAAGGTCCCGCTCTTGCAGATCAGGGACGGCTGCCTTTAAAAGGGTTTGTAGCAAAAATTCCAGCTCCTGAGGGCCAACAGATTCTTGCACCCCCCTCATGCGAATGTTATTTCTCCTATGGCGGTCTTCTAGGTCCTGAAGTTTGGCCTTAATCGCCTGTATATCCTCCTCTGCCGCCTCATGCGCATCTATCAGGGAGTTGTGTGACGCGGCAAACTCTTGCCTTCCACGTGTGCCACGCGGTCCCCCAACCCCTGAATATTGCGCCTCAGCTCCTTCAGCATGCAGGTGAAATCTGCCCGTAAAGTGTCCAGTAAGGACCGCATGGAGCCCTCCGTCAGAGGCAAGGATTCCTGTGCCAGCAGGTGAGAGGGGACAGCGTCCAAGCTGATACTTGCGGAGGCAGTTGGCGAGGCGGGGGAGTTTTGAGAAAAAACTCCGTCATTTTCTTGGGAGCTTGCCTCTTCTTAATCTTGCCCATGTCGGGAGTCGGAAAGAGCACTTTGGAATGATCGGCGGGTCTCTCTGGAGGCCTGTGTGAGCCGCTAGGGTCAGATGTGCAAGGAGCCGAGCGCTCAAGCAGCCGGCACCATCAACGTGCAGGCCACGCCCCTAGCAGGGATCTTGTTTATACCTTCATTGTTGTGGGATTTCCCACAGTTAAATCTATCCAAAAGGTGATGAGTGTCTAATCACACAGGGGTATTACTATTAGCCTCTTTAGTGCCCTAAACTACCAGATATATTTCTATTAACCTCTTTAGTGACCTAGACCACGAGAGATATTACTATTAGCCCTTTTTAGTGCCCTAGACCACGAGAGATATTACAATTTAACTCTTTAGTGACCTAGACCACCAGAGATATTACTATTAGCCTCTTTAGTGACCTAGACCACCAGAGATATTACTATTAAACTCTTTAGTGACCTAGACCACCAGATATATTACCATTAACCTCTTTAGTTCCCTATACCTTCAGAGATATTACTATTAACCTCTTTAGTGACCTAGACCACCAGATATATTACTATTAGATAAGTTATAGAACTTTTTATTATACCTTGATGGAGCAATAGAAAATGTATTTGATGCCGGTAGGTATTCTAGCAGCATCTCATCATTTTAAGGACATTGTAAAGTCTTTTTTTTATTATTCACTTCAAAGCCAAGGTCCACAGTCGAAGAGGCTGAGGGCTGACAGGTGTAAAGGCTGTGCCGCCTGTCAACATATGCCCACTCCCCGCAGGGTCTAAGAGGCAACTGATCTTCTGGTGCTAATACATATTCAGTGTGAGCGCTCCTCACCTTGGCTCATTACAGCTGATGGATGGCACAGGGCCGCTTCACTGCAAACACTTAATAGGAAATCCTTCTCTGTTGTTTATTTCCCAGCATGGCTGACAGGGAGGGGGAGTTACCTCTATGAAATATTGCGGGATAATAAATCAGAACCCCGGCCTCATATACTTAAAGGAAAGGGACTGGAAGGAAAGTTTATATTATAAATGTAAACCAGTCTAAAGTTCAAATTAGCTGCTGTGAAGGAAGGAGAAAAAAAAAGTTTTGAAAGGGTATATATTAGAGATGAGTGAATCGTGTGAGATTCAGTTTGTTTTAGGTGCACTGAATTTTTTTAAAAAGCTCAGTTCTCTACAAACACACTGAACACTGCTATTGTTAATTTACTTTAGGTATAATGCAGTATTGGCTCTGGTAGGATTTCTGCCTACAGTGTCATGTGCATTTAAATATGCAGATTCTAAAAAAACCTTGATCTACAGTAATACATAGTTGGAAACCTGGTAAGAGATTATTCTCCCATTCCAACCCACAACAGCAATAATGATGCAGTGAGGGCTGTAATATTTATGGCTATGGTGTAATATGCTTATAATTTCAATGGTATAAAAATGTACTTATTGCCATAACATACTTTTGCTATAATGCAACACAACAGATATAATGCACTAAAAAAATGTGTAATTGCTCAGCAGCAGAATGCTATTGGAGCCCTGTACTGGCAATAATAATATGTAGAAACTTGGGGAAAAAACTGCTGTCTCTCTGTTCAAATCAGAATTTTTTTTTTTTTTTCTTGCAGGTGGCTGGTTTTTGAATTTTCGCTGCAGCTGCATCCCAGCCCCTCTTCCCCTCAAAGCATTCCCTGACCAAAGTCCTCCCCTTTCTACACAATAATTTTGTTCTATTCTCTCCTTACACAGTCCCTGTCACACTAGAGGAGGTGCTTGTTCTTCTGTATACTGTATAAGATCATCATAAGACACTACTACACCCATCCACCCTCATTCACAGCTCAACACAAAATGATGTCCTGCTCATTCTGCTAGGGCACTTCTTTGCTGCTGTCCCACTGATTGGCTCTAGGATGAAAGACAGCCTGGATCAGCCAATCAGGACAAGCCTTCCCCCACTTCCTCTTAGGATCATGTGAGCATCTGTCATTTTCCTCTATTCATTTTTCCAGCCGACGTGCAGCAAAATGGTACTGAGCGCTGTTTTACTGGATTAATCCAAAGCAAACCTGAAAAGCTTGGGGTTTATATTGTGGACAAATTTTTGTGAAACTCATAACAAACTCGGAATTTCCAATTTTAATGGTGGTGGATCTACTTTCACCCATGATGTTTACATTTTCAGTGGTTGTGGTTTCTCTTTTTGTGATTATTCTATTTGCAGTGGTTCACATTTACTAGTATCAGTTCTAATTGAACTGGTAATGGTTTGTTCAACTTTTACCGGTAATGTTTCCTTTTTTACTGGTGGGTTTTCCCCTTTTTTGGTGCAACCACCACAAGTGATAAATATTCTATTTCCAGTGGTCGTTGTTCACCTTTATTGGCGGTGATTCTACTTTCATTGGTAATGGTTGCACTTTTAATAGTGGTGGTCCTCCTCTTACTGGTGGTGGTTCCACTTCCCCTGGTGTGGTTCAACATTCTCTGCTGGTGTTTCTACTGGTTATGGTTCCACTTCCGCTGGTGGTGGTCTCACTTTTACTAGTGCAGTATAGACAGGGCTCCAGTGCTTTACAGACATTATCATTGCTTGATGTCCCAAATGGGGCACACAGTCTAAGTTCCCTATCAGTATGTCTTTGGAGTGTGAGAGGAAACTGGAGAACCTGGAGGAAACCCAAAAACCCACGCAAACACGAGGACAAAATACAAACTCCATGGTTCCACTTTCATTGGTGGGTATTCTACTTCCAGTGGAGGTGGTTCGACCTTTATGGCTGGTTATTCCTCTGCCACTGGTGGTGGTTTTACATTTACTGAAGGTGGTTCTGCTTCTTTTAGTCGTGATTCTACTTTTACTGGTGCTTCCATTGGTTGTGGCTCCAATTTTACTGGTGGTAGTTCCACTTTCATTGGTGGTTATTCTACTTCCAGTGGAGGTGGTTTGACTTTTAAAGGAGGTACAGTAGTTTCAAGTTCTAATGGTTGTGGCTTTACATTTACTGGTGGTGATTCCACATCTACTGTTGGTGATTCTACTTTTAGTCGTTGTAGTTCCACTTCAACTCGTGGTGGTTCCAGTTTTACTGGTGATAGTGATGGTTCCACTTCCAGTGGCAGTTATTCTAGTTCCAGTGGAGATTGTTTAACCTTTACCTCTTTCACTGTTGGTGGTTCCACTTCCACTGGTGGTAGTGGTAGTTTCAATTCCATTGGTTATTCGACTTCCATTGGAGATAATTCGACCTTTACCACTTTCACTGGTTGTGGTTTTACTTCCACTGGTGATGGTTCCACTTCCACTGGTGGTGGTTCTATTCCCACTAGTGTTGGACGAGCATGCTCGTCCAAACACCATTTTGACGCGATGCTCGAGTCTCCTCCCTGCACATTTGTTGGCTGCTACGCAGGCAGGAATTTTTTTTT
Source organism: Bufotes viridis (assembly GCA_033119425.1). Classification (NCBI taxonomy): domain Eukaryota; kingdom Metazoa; phylum Chordata; class Amphibia; order Anura; family Bufonidae; genus Bufotes; species Bufotes viridis. The sequence continues at coordinate 21,209 of JAKVIS010001207.1, forward strand.
TTTTAGGCAGGATTTAGTCTTGAAAGTTGTTAGAGACCCAAAAGTCCTTTTAAGGACTATTGTTTCATCTGGCTACAATATATGTTAGGCCAACCTGCGCTAAATTGCTTGCAATTGTTTGGCCGCTGCTGACAGTGACACAACCTCTGCTACGTCTGTTGTGTTACATTTGCGCATCCTAAATATCTGTGATATTCAGCGCAATTGTTTGGCCGCTGCTGACAGCGACATTACCTGTGCTACATCTCCTGTATAATGTTTGCGCATCCTAAATATCAGTGACATTCCGTAAAAATTTTCGCCGCTGGTGACAGTGACATTACCTGCGCTACATCTCCTGCATAACATTTCTGCGTCATTCACTGTAATTTATTTGCGCATGCACGTACAAAACCTGCGCTACTGTGCGTGTGACATACTTGCAAGCATATATACCATTTAATATGCTCAAACGAGCAGTAAGGGACAGGGAAGTGGCCGTGCTGCTGATGGTGCACGCAGAGGCCGTGGCCCTTGGCGCGGTGAAACTGTGCCTGCTGCCAGAGCACAAGAAACACACTCATCCATGATAACTAGTCCCAATTTGCAGGGCGGCGCAGGACACCACTCTTGAAGTCAGACCATTGTGACTAGGTGGTCAGTCGGATTATAGCAGATAATGCTTCCAGTCAGTTCTTCCACAAAGTCCAGTCTCAGTAGCCAAGAGTCTGGTCAACAGAATCCTCACCCTGATCCTCCTTCCTCCCACCATGGGGAGTCTTGGCAAACAAGTGATCCCAGACTCAGATATTCCGAGGAGCCCCTTTCATCGCCATTCCTTGTTTTGGCCCTCTCGCCAAGCCTGCTTGAGGAGGGACATGAGGAGATCTTGTGCAATGATTCCCAAACGCTTGAGTATCCACAGTCAGAAAAATATGACGGTGGGGAGCGGCAATTAGTGTTTCACGAGGTGGATGATGATGATTGAGACACAGTAGCCAATAAGTCAATGCAATTAGTGTCTCAAGAGGTTGATGATGAGGATGAGACACAGTTGTCAATAAGTGAGGTTCTTTTTAGGTCAAGTCAGGAGGGTGATCAGAGTGAGGAAGTGGAAGAGGAGGTGGTGAACAATGAAGTTACTGACCCAACCTGGGAAGGTGGCAAGCTGAGCGATGACAGCGGTACAGAGGCGGAGGGATCCGCAGCACCGCAACAGGCTAGCAGAGGCAGTGGGGTGGCAAAAGGGAGAAGACAGGCCACACCAAACAGGCTCACAATTGTTCCCCGGAGCACCCCCTTGCGGCAATCTCCCATGCCAAGGGGTAGGTGTTCCGCAGTCTGGTGCTTTTTTGAGGATTGCAAGCTCAACAACTGTTGTATGACATGAACACATGCTGGAACTCCACGTTCACATGTTGGCCAGGCTTTGTGAGCAGCAGAGGGCAGTAGTGGAATACCAGCTGCAACATGGTCGTCACCTTTCCAGTCAGCTTCCGCTCTTCACGACCGATGAGTGGGCATTGATGTCTGACCTCTGTGACGTTTTACGCAACTTTGTGGAATCAACACAGATGGTGAGCGGCGATGCCACTATTATCAGTGTAACCATCCTACTTCTGTGTCTACTGAAACACTCATTGGTCACAATCAAGGCGGACGCTTTGCATGTGCAAGAGGTGGAAATGGTGAAGACATGAATGGTGATAGCCAGACCACCCTAAGTTTGTCTTCTCGGCGCAAATTGGATGATGATGAGGAGGAGGAGGAGCAGGAGAAGGTTGCCTCCACTACAGAGGGTAGTACCCATAGCAGCTTTATTCCATCTGTTCAGCATGGATGGGCAGAAGAAGAGGAAGAGGATGAGGAGATTGAGAGTCATCCTCCTGATGAGAACAGCGAAGTCTTGTCTGTTGGGACTCTGGCACACATGGCTGACTTTATGTTATGCTGCCTTTCCCATGAACCTCAAGTTATATGCATTTTGGCCAACACCGATTACTGGTTGTTCACCCTTCTTGACCCCCCCTACAAAGAGAACTAGAGAACTTCTCATCTCTCATTCTTTTGGTGGAGAGGACTAGCAAAATGGTGCAATACTAAAAGGTCCTTGTGGAAAAATTGCTACAAAAATTTCCAGCTGACAGCGCTGTTGGCAGAGTATGTAGTTCCTCAGGCAACCAAGGAGGGGAGATGAGGGGAACACTCAGCAGTTCAGAGACAGGGCAACATTTTCCAAAGCCTGGGACAGTTTCATGACACCCTGCCAGCACCTGATGTGTCACAGGAAGGGAAAAGTTTTGGAAGATGGTAAAGGAGTACGTATCAGACCGTGTCAGCGTCCTCAATGATCCCTCAGTGCCTTACAACTGTTGGGTGTCCAAGCTGGACACGTGGCACGAACTGGCGCTCTACGCCTTGGAGGTGCTGGCCTGCCCTGCCGCCAGCGTTTTGTCAGAGCGGGTATTTAGTGCTGCTGGGGGCATTATAACAGATAAGCGTATCCACCTGTCAACTGAAAGTGCTGACAGGTTGACTCTTATCAAAATGAACAAGGCCTGGATTGCCCCTGACTTCTCTACTCCACCAGAGGAAGCGGATGAACATAAAGGCACTTTAAATGTGGCTTTTATGGTGTATTGAATACACTGTATTCCCATGCACCCCTTCCACCACAAAAAGGGGGTATATGGTTGAATCTTCCTTTTCTCATCCTCCTCCATCATATCAACATGCTTATTAGGCTGCCCTCACCCCTAATGTTTTAGAGCAGGCATGTCCAAATTGCGGCCCTCCAGCTGTTGTCAAACTACAACTCCCAGCATGCCTGGACAGCGTACAGCTATTAGGGCAGGCTGGGAGTTGTAGTTTTGCAACAGCTGGAGGGCCGCAGTTTGGACATGCCTGTTTTAGAGGGTCAGATCAGCAGCAGACCCTTACCCCTAATGTTTTAGAGGGTCAGATCAGCAGCAGACCCTCACCCCTAATGTTTTAGATGGTCAGGTCAGCAGCAGGCCCTCACCCCTAATGTTTTAGATGGTCAGCTGAGCAGCAGGCTCTCACCCCTAATCTTTTAAAAGGTCACCAGAAAGCCCTTGCTCCAAATGTTTTTGAGGGTCACCAGCAGACCATCAATCATAATTTTTCAAGGGTGTGTGTATGATGCCCTCCTTTATGTGTAATAAAGGGTGTATTGTAATGCCGCTTCCTTGTAATTTTTGGCAGCCCTTTTACTTAGTGCATAGGCTTTATGAGTGTAGGAGTCCCACTACTTGAATAATTGTACCACAATGTGAATGAGGCCCTCCTTTATGTGATATACAGGTTGTATCGGAGTGCCTCTTCCTTGTAATTTTTGGCAGCACTTGCACTTTATATACAAGTAAATATACAGGAAAGAATGTTTTCCAACAATTTTTCCTCTAAAATCGATTTTATCTTCGGTTTTGTGCGTATTATTGTCAGTCTGTAAAAGTGGTGTACTACTCGGACAACATCATTCCCAGCAGCGACCTGGGAGTCCAAGATGCATCCAGAGACCCTCCCCATGCTGTTCCCGAACCATTTCAGTGTTTTTTCCATCAATTTCTGACCTTTTCCTTTGAACCAGACACCCTCCCCTCTTCAGAGCAGGGGGTGCCTGGTTTAATGCTCGGGTTCTCCCATTGACTTCCATTGTGCTCGGTAGAGAACCCGAGCATACTGATGTGTTCTACTCGAGCACCTGAGCACTTTGGTGCTTGATCAACAATAATTCCCACTGGTGGTGGCTTTACTGGTGGAAGTGGTGGTTTCACTTCCATTGGCAGTTATTCTACTTCCAGTGAAGGTGTTTCTGTCTTTACCACTGCCACCTTGGTGGTGGTTTTATTTTGCTGATGGTTTTACTTCCACTGTGTTATGCAAGCGGGTGTGGACCCACTGCGCCACTGAGTGGGTATGCTCCGGAGGGGCATAACTAACCAGCTACCTGGTATTCACTAGAGCCCCTGGTGGTGGGGATAGGCTTGGGCCATAGGGTAGCTGTCAAGTGCCACTCCACAGTAGCCCCCAAGTCAGTGGCAGCTGACCAGGGGGTCATAATACTCGGTGCGAGCACCAAGGGGACTTACGAGGCCTGGAGGTAACGGGTCAGGACAGGCGGCAACAAACAAAGTCCGTAAACAAGATCCGAGGTCAGGGGCGGGCGGCATAGCAGGTAAAGTCCATAAACGAAGTCCGCGGTCATAGGCAGGCGGAATCAGGCGAAGTCCAGGAGTATAATAGCAGGAGTCGGTACACGGAGAAGCGGACAAGAAACACACCTTTGCACAGTAGCTAGACAGGCTAGAGACTGAGGTTGCTCAGGCAGCTTCCTATAGTAGGAAGTACCTTTAAACACCTGCTGCAATCCAGCCATAGGCTGCTGAGACAGAGGTCGTGTATGTGTTGCCTCATAGGTGCAGAGAGACACACCCATGCTAGCTTCAATACTGATGCCAGTCTCCAGCAGTAAGGAAACTCTGGCATGGAACGTATGTAGCAGAGCTAAGCCAGTTGCAGCCCATGTTTGTCAGTAGGGTGGCAGAAGAAAAAAGAAGGAGCCCGGCGCCCGTGCCTGCGGTTAGGGGCAGCGGCGCCGGCATGGACTGCTGGCCTAACACACTTGTAATAGTTTTACTTTCACTGGAGGTGGTTTTACTTCCTCTGATAGTGGTTCCATTTCCACTTCTGGTGGTTTTACTTTCACTGGTGGTGGTTTTATTTTCACTGGATTTGGTGCTTCCACTTCTACTGCTGGTGGTTTAATTTCATTGGTGAAGGTTTTACTTTCACTGGTGGGGGTTTTACTTTCACTGGTGGGGGTTTTACTTTCACTGACGGCGGTTTTACTTTCACTGACGGCGGTTTTACTTTCACTGGTGAAGGTTTTACTTTCACTGGTGGGGGTTTTACTTTCACTGGTGAAGGTTTTACTTTCATTGGTGAAGGTTTTACTTTCACGGGTGGGGGTTTTACTTTCACTGGTGGGGGTTTTACTTTCACTGGTGGGGGTTTTACTTTCACTGGTGAAGGTTTTACTTTCATTGGTGATGGTTTTACTTTCACGGGTGGGGGTTTTACTTTCACTGGTGGGGGTTTTACTTTCACTGGTGGCGGTTTTACTTTCACTGCTGAAGGTTTTACTTTCATTGGTAAAGGTTTTACTTTCACTGGTGATGGTTTTACTTTCACTGGTGGGGGTTTTACTTTTACTGGTGATGGTTTTACTTTCACTGGTGGCGGTTTAACTTTCACTGGTGGGGGTTTTACTTTCACTGGTGAAGGTTTTACTTTCACTGGTGAAGGTTTTACTTTCACTGGTGAAGGTTTTACTTTCATTGGTGAAGGTTTTACTTTCACTGGTGGGGGTTTTACTTTTACTGGTGATGGTTTTACTTTCACTGCTGATGATTTTACTTTCACTGGTGGGGGTTTTACTTTCACTGGTGAAGGTTTTACTTTCACTGGTGAAGATTTTACTTTCATTGGTGAAGGTTTTACTTTCACTGGTGATGGTTTTACTTCCACTGGTGGGGGTTTTACTTTCACTGGTGGGGGTTTTACTTTCACTGGTGGGGGTTTTACTTTCATTGGTAAAGGTTTTACTTACCCTGGTGAAGGTTTTACTTTCATTGGTAAAGGTTTTACTTTCACTGGTGATGGTTTTACTTTCACTGGTGATGGTTTTACTTTCACTGGTGGTGGTACCACTTTTGCAGGCGATTAGTTTCTAAAAATGTTGAAAAGGCTTTTCTGAGGACATACGATAGACTGATGCCAGTCCTGACTCATGACATGAGATCTTTAGAACGGTTTCCTTTGCCTTCACGCTCAAGAATCCAACAGTGACGTGTCTCTCAATCATCTATGAGTTGGTGGGCAGCTTGTACTTTCCTCTGCTGCCTGGAACATAATTAAAATTAACGAGAGCTGATCCCCCTCACCTTAGTGGTGTCAGATCAGCCATGTTTAGGGTACTTTTACACTAGCGTTTTTATTTTCCGGCATTGAGTTCCGTATTCCGTTTTCTCCTAATGCATTCTGGATGGAGAGAAATCCGTTCAGGATGCATCAGGATGTCTTCGGTTCAGTCACTGTACGGCGTTTTGGACGGAGATAATACCGCAAAATTGCTGCGGTTTTATCTCCGTCTGAAATGCCGGAACACTTGCCGTAATGCCGGATCAGGCATTAATTCCCATAGGAATGTATTAGTGCCGGATCCGGCATTAAAAATACCGCATTGCCGAATCTGTTCTTCCGGTCTGCACATGCGCAGACCTTTAAAAATTAGAAAAATTTATAACGGATCCATTTCTCCAGATGACAAACGGAGAGACGGATCCGTTCTTGCAATGCATTTATGAGACGGATCCGCATCCGACGACGGAAATGCCTGCCGGATTCCTCTGCTGCAAGTGTGAAAGTAGCCTTAGGCCCCTTTCACACGGGCGTGATGTGACTGCATTGCACCCGCACTAACCTGCGGTTAGGGGCAGCGGAGCCGGCATGGACTGCTGGCCTAACACACTGGTAATAGTTTTACTTTCACTGGAGGTGGTTTTACTTCCTCTGATAGTGGTTCCATTTCCACTTTTGGTGGTTTTACTTTCACTGGTGGTGGTTTTATTTTCACTGGATTTGGTGCTTCCACTTCTACTGCTGGTGGTTTAATTTCATTGGTGAAGGTTTTACTTTCACTTGTGGGGGTTTTACTTTCACTGGTGAAGGTTTTACTTTCACTGGTGGCGGTTTAACTTTCACTGGTGGGGGTTTTACTTTCACTGGTGAAGGTTTTACTTTCACTGGTGAAGGTTTTACTTTCACTGGTGAAGGTTTTACTTTCACTGGTGAAGGTTTTACTTTCATTGGTGAAGGTTTTACTTTCACTGGTGGTGGTTTTACTTTCACTGGTGGGGGTTTTACTTTCACTGGTGGGGGTTTTACTTTCACTGGTGATGGTTTTACTTTCACTGGTGAAGGTTTTACTTTCACTGGTGGCGGTTTTACTTTCACTGGTGATGGTTTTACTTTCACTGGTGATGGTTTTACTTTCACTGGTGGGGGTTTTACTTTCACTGGTGAAGGTTTTACTTTCACTGGTGTTGGTTTTACTTTCACTGGTGGGGGTTTTACTTTCACTGGTGGGGGTTTTACTTTCACTGGTGGCGGTTTTACTTTCACTGGTGATGGTTTTACTTTCACTGGTGGCGGTTCTACTTTCACTGGTGGTGGTACTACTTTTGCTGGCGATTAGTTTCTAAAAATGTTGAAAAGGCTTTTCTGAGGACATACGATAGACTGATGCCAGTCCTGACTCATGACATGAGATCTTTAGAACTGTTTCCTTTGCCTTCACGCTCAAGAATCCAACGGTGACGTGTCTCTCAATCATCTATGAGTTGGTGGGCAGCTTGTTTTTTCCTCTGCTGCCTGGAACATAATTAAAATTAACGAGAGCTGATCCCCCTCAACTTAATGGTGTCAGATCAGCCATGTTTAGGGTACTTTTACACTAGCGTTTTTATTTTCCGGCATTGAGTTCCGTATTCCGTTTTCTCCTAATGCATTCTGGATGGAGAGAAATCCGTTCAGGATGCATCAGGATGTCTTCAGTTCAGTCACTGTACGGCGTTTTGGAAGGAGATAATACCGCAAAATTGCTGCGGTTTTATCCCCGTCTGAAATGCCGGAACACTTGCCGTAATGCCGGATCAGGCATTAATTCCCATAGGAATGTATTAGTGCCGGATCCGGCATTAAAAATACCGCATTGCCGGATCTGTTCTTCCGGTCTGCACATGCGCAGACCTTTAAAAATTAGAAAAATTTATAACGGATCCATTTCTCCAGATGACAAACGGAGAGACGGATCCATTCTTGCAATGCATTTATGAGACGGATCCGCATCCGACGACGGAAATGCCTGCCGGATTCCTCTGCTGCAAGTGTGAAAGTAGCCTTAGGCCCCTTTCACACGGGCATGATGTGACTGCATTGCACCCGCACTGAATCCGGACCCATTCATTTCTATGGCTGCGTTGCGTGAAAATCGCAGCATGCTCTAAATTGCAAGTGCAGATGCAGTGCGATTTTCCTGCATGGTTGCAAAGAGACGGGACCCGATCTTTATTATTTTCCCTTATAACATGGTTAAAAGGGAAAATAATAGCATTCTCAATACAGAATGCTTTGTAAAATGTGGATTAAGGGGTTAAAAATAAAAAAATTAACTCACCTTATCCACTTGCTGCCATCTAAAGGACCTGTGGTGACGTCACATCACATGGTCCATCTGATTGGACGATGTGATGAGCTCAGTGACGTCATCACAGGTCCTTTAGCCGGCAGCTAATGCTTGAAGAAGACAGAAGAGATCGGCAACTACGAGATCAAGTGGATAAGGTGAGTTAATTTTTTTATTTTTAACCCCTTAATCCACATTTTACTAAGCATTCTGTATTGAGAATGCTATTATTTTTCCTTATAACCATGTTGTAAGGGAAAATAATAAAATTTACAGAATTCTCAACCCAAACCCGAACTTCAGTGATGAAGTCCGGCTTCGGGTCTGGGTACCAAACATGCCGATTTTTCCCACGCGCGTGCAAAATGCATTAAAGCGCTTTTCACTCGCGCGGAAAAATCACGCATTTTCCCGCAACGCACCCGCCTCTTATCCGGGCGTCAAACGTGAAAGAGTGCCTTAGTGCTCTCATTAAGAGAAACACAATCAGAGTCTTGCAGGTTTGATACCTTTTAATGGCTAACAACTATAGAAGTAATGATGTTACATAGCGAGCTTTCGAGACGTCACCAGTCCCTTCATCAGGCGGACTACAAGAATACAGGAAGAAACAGCAATTTGTATACAATAAGAACAGAGACACGGGGGGGGGGGGTATAAGGGCATTAGAAAAATAACAGAACAACATATCAAAGATCTTGAGGATGGGTCCGACTCCTTAATTATCTTTGTGAAAGTTTAAGTTTTATGGTCTCTAAACTGATGTCCTCTCAGAGACCTGGTGCCCCGACTATGTCTATAGAAGTCTCTCTAGATCTTGTAGTGTCATAAATCCCGGGGACAGATTCAGTCCGGTGTTCACACTGTCAAGCAGTGTTGGTCGAAACGTCGCTGTGATTATGCTGCCACTTGAATAAAACAACCGGATTTCTTTCACCAATTGGCGAGTGCTGCGGATCGTCTTATTCTCGGTATTTGAATGGGACCCCCAGCCAGGATCCCTATTCGCCTGCACCACACGCATTTTCGTTCACCAATGGTATGTTTAACCCTAAGGTGGGACGGGTGGTGCTGCTTCTTCATTATTTATTCATCACGGGACTTTTTAATCAGCCATGTTCACTCGTATGTGCAGGGAGAATTGTGGCTTCGTGACAAAGTATTCGCCCCCTCCAGATGTCTCCTATTATTCTACATTCCTTTCACTGAATGATTTATGATCTTTAAACAAAACATTACATTAATCAGAACGAGCTCGACGAATCACATGACGCTCTCTGTTTTTATAACTGTGCATTCATTTAACCCCCTAAATGACAGATTTGTTTCATATTTACGGTACAGGTCGTTATGTCGGACCCAATGAATGACAAATATACCTGACGGGTGCCGATTGCTGCATAGTGACGGATGTGTTCATCGGTATGATCTCACCGATGCTGCCCATTGATCGCAGCGATCCTGACAGTTTAATACCGTAAATGGCACAGTCAGTGGAAAAATGCAAGTACTCATTCGTGTGGATGGAAAAATAAGTCTTAGTTCTGGAAATGGGTGACAAAATATTTTCATCTCTTATAGATATGTCATATATAAGGGATGCTTTGGGTGTCCCTAATAATGACTTAGAGGGGACCGCTATGGGGGTGCTAGTCAGGCCTTGGGTTGAGCTGATTGTGACATCAGCCCCGGTAATTGTGTCACCAGGACCTGGCAATCCTGAGTGCACTGTGGTTCTGTTTCACAGCTTTCCTCCCACTCAAGGGCCCACGGGTGCTCACACATTATTCACATGGCAAGTAGGTAGGCAGGCACGACGCTGTAGTCAGAGCGCGACACGTGCATGCGTGCGTTGTTTTGTTCTTTCTCTGATGGTGTACTGCAGAGCTGTTCCTGCGTATAAAACAGAGAGACTGTTGGGTCCCCCTCCTCCTCCAAGCCCATTCATAGACATACCCCTGGCCCTTACATTGTAATCAATATGCCCCAGCGACTAAAACTATAGTGTAAGAATCTCCAACATGTGACTCTTCAGCTTTAGTGCAACTATGTAGCGCCCTGAACTGTTGGGAGTTGTAGTTTCACAGGACTAGAATCAAATTAAAGGGATTGTTCAGGATTAGACAATAGGGCCTGTTATATTTTCCAGAAACAGTGCCCCTCTCACCTGTGGCTGTGTCTGATATTACATCTCAGCTCCTTTCGAGTCGGTGGGGCTAAACTGCAATACCAGACAGGAGCATGAGAAAGATGGGCAGTTACTTGAAATTAAAGACATCTTCATTGAGAAAATTACATCTTTATAGGAGAAATGGGATAAATCATCACATGTTAGGGCTGCACACTTTCTACTGCACTTGATTCCCCCAGCTCTTTTGGTTCCTATGTGTCAGGAGGCGGTCTGGGATCAATATTCATAGGAGCCACTAGTAATGTCCCCTCTAAGCTCTATGGCCCCATACCACCTTCACCACCCTAGACAACCAGGAATACTGTAGTCAATGACCTCGCTCTCCTACACCAAGATTGCTGACATTAACCCTCCACTGCCCTAGACCATTAAGGATTTTTCTTTAATCCCTTTATAGCTCTAGACCACCAGGCATACTGAAATTAATCCCTTTATAGCTCTAGACCACCAGGCATACTGAAATTAATCCTTTACTGCCCTAGATCAACAGATATACTGAAATTAAACCTTCACAGCCCTAGACCACCAGGTATGCTGACATAAATCCCTTCACAGCCCTAGACCACCAGGTATGCTGACATAAATCCCTCCACAGCCCTAGACCACCAAGTATTCTGACATAAATCCCTCCACAGCCCTAGACCACCAGGTATTCTGACATAAATCCCTCCACAGCCCTAGACCACCAGGTATTCTGACATAAATCCCTCCACAGCCCTAGACCACCAGGTATTCTGACATAAATTCCTCCACAGCCCTAGACCACCAGGTATTCTGACATAAATCCCTCCACAGCCCTAGACCACCAGGTATTCTGACATAAATCCCTCCACAGCCCTAGACCACCAGGTATTCTGACATAAATTCCTCCACAACCCTAGACCACCAGGTATTCTGACATAAATCCCTCCACAGCCCTAGACCACAAGGTATTCTGACATTAATCCCTCCACAGCCCTAGACCACCAGGTATTCTGACATAAATTCCTCCACAGCCCTAGACCACCAGGTATTCAGACATGAATCCCTTCACAGACCTAAACCACCAGGTATTCTGACATAAATTCCTCCACAGCCCTAGACCACCAGGTATTCAGACATGAATCCCTTCACAGACCTAAACCACCAGGTATTCTGACATTAATCCCTCCACAGCCCTAGACCACCAGGTATTCTGACATAAATTCCTCCACAGCCCTAGACCACCAGGTATCCTAATTTTTGGACGAGTGAGTCTGAATCCAGTGGGTCTGATGACTCGACCCAGGGTGGCCCGGCTGATAAGAATTCAAACAAAAATAGAAGCGAGAGTGCCCCTTTAGGAGACGCATTAGAAGGGGCAGGAACAAGTCACGGCGGAACGGGTTTGAGGAAATCAAACCGACCAAGGAAACAGGTGTCCTGGAGGAAATGAATGAGACTGCCATTTCCCGCAATCAAGCGGTTGATGAATCTGGTGTGATCAATCTCACAGGGGTCGAACTGCCCGAAGGCTGCACCAGAGTCCTCAGTAGGGGACTTGGGTTCAGCTTGGTTGAGCAGTTCGACCCGGCAACATTTGAGATCGACTTGTTTAAAGCCATTAGGAAGATGTATTTATCGAAAATGTTTAATGAGAACCGAATCCTATCCCTCACAGTTTACCAGGCGAGATTCCTTTGGCCCCCGATGTGTCAGCTTTTAGGGTTACCAATGTCCTAGGTGATGAGGAAAAAGAGTGTTTATTGGCCTTAGCGGGTGTAGATGAGGGCGATGCAGTGACTGGTACAGGTCAGGCGCCCCGCTTGCAGGAGGTGTACGCTCTACATTTTGCCCCCTATGCCGGCCGGTAGTTGCATTGATATTTTTTATTGTCAGGTGCTCAAAGATATACGAGCATTAGTGTATCCGAGAGCACAATACAATATCTCGTGGGAAGAGAAGAAAGCCCTCGATTGGGTACAAGCACAGAAAGAAATAATAATTAAACCGGCCGACAAGGGCGGCAATGTGGTCCTTATGACAACCTCGTACTATATGTCCGAAGCTTATAGACAGTTGAAAGATGGCCATACGTATGAGGCGATCAGGGGTGATCCTATTCCTAAAATACAACAAGAGTTAACAGCCCTACTCCAGAGGTTTGTGGATGTGGGTTTCTTGAGTGGGAAGATGGCAAAAAGTTAATCCCTGAAGCGCCTGCCAAGCCGTGTTGGTATTTCTTGCCCAAGGTGCACAAGTCACTGACCCACCCCGGGAGACCTATTGTCTCTGGGGTTGGGTCAGTGACTGAACCCTTGTCTAAGTACATCGACTGGTTGTTGAGACCTGTTCTCTCTAGTGCCCCGGCTTACCTGAAGGACACTAACGATTTTTTGGTGGCTCTGGACGGCATCCATTGGAGGTCGGACTATAAGCTTGTTTCCTTAGATGTTGAGAGCCTCTACACCCGCATCCCTCATGATGCGGGGTGGAGGCGATCACTGATGTCCTGCGCAACATGAAAAAGATGAAGTATTCTGTGAGTTTGTGGAGGACTCCTTATCGTTCATTTTAAGAAACAATGTCTTCAAATTTGGTGATGAGTGGTTCAGACAACGAGTGGGGACGGCCATGGGCACCCCTGTATCATGCACGTTCGCCAATATGTATTTGGCAAGATTGGAGGACAAATTTGTGTTCTCCCTCTTAACCCCTTTGCATCAATGGTGAAGACTTATGTTAGGTTCGTGGACGATGTCTTCATTGTCTGGGCGGGTACAGAGGAAGAATGTGTCGCATTTGTGCGATATCTAAATGACAATTCCATGGGGATGGTTTTCACCCTTAATTTCGGGGTTCGAGATTGGAGTTCTTGGATGTGGCTGTCGTGGTGGTGGGCGACGAAGTTGGTCACGGAGGGTTTTCAGAAACCCACGGCGACCAACTCCTTGCTCCACCACGACAGTTACCACCCTGGGAGTGTCAAGAAATCTGTTTCCTTTGGACAGTTCATTAGGTTGCGTAGGATTAACAGGGATACAGCTAGTTATCGCCAACAGGCTAGTGAGCTGAAAGAGCGGTTGCTTTCAGAGGCTACCCAGAAAAAGATGTAGTGGAGGACATGAGGAGGGTCGAGGAACAGTTTTCCCAACGGATGTTGCTACAGGGGACCCGTAGCAAACAGAGAGCAGGAGGGAGAGTTAGTAAACCTAATAGGTTCCCCATGACATTTAAATACAGCCCCATGGCGGACAAGATCAGGTCTGTTATTTTTAACCATTGGGATATTCTAAAAGGGACCCAATGTTAGCCCAGATCAGTTCTGAGAAACCGCTGGTTTCGTTTAGACGAACCCATACGATCAGGAATAAGGTAGTACGCAGTAGGTTCAATGTGCCACGTAGTGAAGATTGGCTGTCCAGAAGTAAACCGGTGGGCCATTTTAAATGTGGTAATTGTAACATGTGCCAATATAGCCTGCAGAAGAAGGTTGTGTTAATTGCTGGTCAGTATCACAGATTAAAAGATTTCATTAATTGTAGAAGCACCCACGTCGTGTACGCTTTGATATGCGATTGTGGCTGCTTCTACATAGAAAAGACTAAACGGTGTCTGAATGAGCGTATCAGAGAACATGTGTCCTCTATCTCCTCTGGGAAAGGTTGCCCACGGGTGATAGAACATATCCGGACAGTACACTCCGGTGATTTGAGACCGCTGCATTTTGTTGGTTTGGAGATTGTCCGGCCTCCGGTGAATGGAGGGGATAGACACCGCCTACTCTTACAACGGGAGAGTAGGTGGATCCTCCGCACCCAGGCCACTGGACTTTTGGGACTCAATGAACGCGCTGATTTATCAGTTTTCTTATAATGCTCGATTATTTTATGTATGTGTCTTTTTCTTTTTCTTTTTGTTGGAGCGCAGTTGTTGTAAGCGGGATGTCCCGCAATTGTTTAGTAGCGAGTGGCGTCCATAGGTATCCTAGTAACCCGGGACGCTAGCGCTTTAAATTGACGTCATCATTGGATGACGTGGTGTGCAGTCTGAAGAAGCGCGTACCGCGCGAAATAGCTATTACTGCTGTTCTGTTTGCTCATGCATGATTTCTCGTGTCTGCCCCTACCTTCGTAGTGCACCGGTGTGTGCCGAATTAAATTTTGAACATTATCCACCGTGGGTGAGTGCCTCCGTTTCATTTCACTTCAGTTTTCACACTAGACCACAAGGTATTCTGACATTAATCCCTCCACAGCCCTAGACCACCAGGTATTCTGACATAAATTCCTCCACAGCCCTAGACCACCAGGTATTCAGACATGAATCCCTTCACAGACCTAAACCACCAGGTATTCTGACATAAATTCCTCCACAGCCCTAGACCACCAGGTATTCAGACATGAATCCCTTCACAGACCTAAACCACCAGGTATTCTGACATTAATCCCTCCACAGCCCTAGACCACCAGGTATTCTGACATAAATTCCTCCACAGCCCTAGACCACCAGGTATTCAGACATTAATCCCTTCACAGCCCTAGACCACCAGGTATTCTGACATAAATCCCTCCACAGCCCTAGACCACCAGGTATTCTGACATAAATTCCTCCACAGCCCTAGACCACCAGGTATTCTGACATTAATCCCTCCACAGCCCTAGACCACCAGGTATTCTGACATTAATCCCTTCACAGACCTAAACCACCAGGTATACTGATATTAATTCATGAATTCCCTTATTGCCATACACCACCAGGATACTCTAATTAACTTCCTTAATAACCTGGATTACCAAGCATTAAGACGCTAACTGCTCAAAAAAGTCAAGGATGTCTGCATTCTTACCTGCTCTGTCAAAGACCACCAGAGATTTAAAGACCACCAGAATTACTTTCTGACTATCCTAGACCATCAATTATACTGGTATTAACTCCTTCACTGCCCTGGGCTACTTGAGGTGCTGAGAAATAACATTGTCAAAGGCCTACACCACCAGTGACACAGACATTAACCCCTTCACTATAATAGACCACCAGGGATATTAATATTAAACCCTTCACTGCTAAAGACCACCCTGGATATAGACAATAACCTTCACTGCATTTTCACTGTGAACATTGGTCACTAGTCCATCAAGGTATTACATAGGGAATAGTCGCTTCTGGGTCCAACAGGAGAGTGATGGCAGTGCAGTTTTTTTTTTTACTTCAATGAGATTTCTTTCTTGATATTCAGCTTTACATTATGGAATACAAACTGCATTGACAATAATGGTATTTATTGCTGCCCCTCCCCCACTCACGTTCCCAGGTATAAATTTAGCTGCTGCCTGATTGCTCCGCATCTCATCACACACACCTGGCTCTCCTCAGAGACGTCTCTGTTTTATTCTTGGGACCTTGATCAAACGTCTACTTTGAATAGTAAGAAAAAGTTTAGGTTGGTAAAATTAGCGGTTTTATAACACCTCGTTAATGATGGAAACCATCTGCTGCTCCGCCAATATCCAAATATGTCCAAGTGCGAATGTGATAACAAAAGCCAAATGTATTCATCCCCCATATAGTCCCGTGGTAAAATCCTACCTGCCAGCAGCCACCACTAGTGGGAGCTCTAAATGCTATTATTGTCAAGTAAAGGCATCTAGATACAACAGCTCGGTCACAAAGCAGTAATGGATGCCGACGTACTGAGCGATGTCCTGCCTAGGGCTGACGTGTGGGGAGAGTGGTGTCAATCACTACAGATTATCCGGAGGTGAAAAGAAGTGAGCATCAGGAGCTTCATGGAATGGTGGAGCAGCTGAACAGAAGCCAGAGATCAGCATGCTCAATACAAAGCAGCCGACATAGTGGGGTAAAGCACGTCTTCACTGGACTCTGGTCCACACAAGCTCAATCTCAAGCAGCAGACAGAGCAAGGAAAAGCATGTTGTCACAGGGTTCTGGATCAGCTGCTCACAAGCCTGAGATCACCTTCATGCTCAATGCCAGGTGGAGGCTGGAGTGGAATAAAGCTTGTCAACATTGGACTCCAGAACAACTGTACACCATCCCAAGATCACCATGTGTCTTGGACGTTCCCGCGACAGGTGGCAGGAGATCAGTGAGACTGGCAACACATGGTTTGATCTGACATGTTTTCCGTTTGGATCAAATGACGTCTGTGTTGTTTCTGGTGCTTTCTGCACCTTCTTTCCCCGGGTGTGGTTATTAGGGTCATTTAACCTTCTCTATTTATAGTCGCTTCTCCCACAATGCTGTGCGGTTTATAGCTTCTGTTTGGACCTTTGGATAGATTGTGGTTGGACCTCGGCTGAGTTCCTGGTGCTTCCATTGCTCCTTTGAAGTTAAGTCTTTCCTTTCCCTTTCGTATTTTGTTTAGGTTCTGTGTTTGCATTTCCCTATTGTTTGTATTAGGCCTGAAGGAAACTCCTCTTCGTCCTTCCTTTTGGAGGAACAGGTAGTCTTGTCCTTGCCATTAGTGCCAGGGTCCTATAAGGCAGATAGGATTCTAGGTATTGCTACATATGAACTCTCCTACCTTTGGGGTCTGTTCATACTGGTAGTCATTCAGGATTTTGGTTAGGGTTTTCACTAGGAGGTGTCCATTTTCCTTCCCTAGTTCTCAGGTCTGATTCCCTGTTCCCCCCTTCCTTCCTATATCCCTCCCACAATGAAGCATGACACCATGCTCAATGCCAAGTGGAAGCTAGAGTGGTAAAAATCAGGTCAACAACGTATTCTGGAGCATCTGTACACACGCCTACAAGGGGCATGCTCAATGCCAAGTGGAGGCTGGAGTGGTATAAAGCATATCAACACTGGACTCTGTAGCAACTATGCACCATCCCAACATCACCATGCTCATGTCGCAACTGAAGTTATGTACAGCACTGAAATCTGGAGCATCTGTACCCAAGACTAAGACCACCGTGCCAATGCCAAGTGGAAGCTGGAGTGGTGTAAAGCACATAATTACTGGGCTCTGGAACAGCTGCACACAAACCTAAAACCCCCATGCTCAACGCCAAGTGGAAGATGGAGTGGTGTAAAGCATGTCATCACTGGACTGTAGAGCGAGTGTTGGTCAGATGATGAAACGCCAACCAGAATGTATAGTGCCTACTGGTGGAGACGGGCTGAAGGTATTATGCCGCTTTCCAGGTTTTTCTAGTAAAGGGTTAATGTAGCAGCATGCAAAGACATTTTACACAATTGTGGCCTCCACTTTAGGACTCATGCCGTTGCCTGTTTTGCGGAAAATAACGTTGTTTTTGTGGCACCGTTGAAGTCAGGGGCGTAGCTAGAACTGACTGGGCCCCACAGCAAATTTTTGTACGGGCCCCCCTCCCAACTTTATGGACACATACGCGTGCTCACCACATACATGGACACATTCATACATGCGCTCACCACTTACATGGACACACTCATACACGCGCTCACCACATTCATAGATACACTCATACATGTGCTCAACCCATACATAGATGCGCTCATACACACACTCACCACATACATGCAGGGCTCCAGATGGCGACCAAAACGGTCGCCAATGCGCCTTAAAATTTGCAGACTTTTTAGTCTTGTTGCCATTTGCGATTGAACTGCCACGCTGCTGCGTAGCCTTAAATGGCACGTGCACTCTCAGCGCGCGCCGTGTTCTTTTCGCTAGCACAGTGGAGAAGAATTAGGGAGTCCCTCCCTCCCCACTGTGACGCGGCCGCCACTGCCACCAATGGGGTGGAGGAGGGGAGGAGCTGTGGCCACCAATGAATATAAAACATATTAATACAAGTGTCGGCAGCGGTATCACAGACCCGGCACCCGGTCTCAATAACAGGGCATGCCCCGTTATTGAGGCCAGATCTGTGATAACGCTGCCGACACCTGTATAAACAAGTTAAAAAAGACCTTTCATGGGTCCAAAAAATAAGAACTGAGTAGAAGGCTACACAGAGCGGCGCCCAGGTATCTATGTGCACTTACTATTATTCCTGGGCGCCGCTCCCTTCGCCCGCTGTGGCCCCCGGTATTTTCAACATTCAGAGCAAGGAGACGCAGCGCTGTCCGATAGCAACTCAGAGCCAGGGTGAAAAAAAACTCCCTGGCTCTGAGCTGCGATTGGACAGCGCTGCGCCCAGGAATAGTAGTAAGTGCACTTAGATCCCTGGGCGCCGCTCTATGTAGCCTGCTACTTAGTTTTTATTTTTGGACCCATGAAAGGCCA
>JAKVIS010001208.1:0-38590 GCA_033119425.1 Bufotes viridis
CTAAAGTCCACTGTCAGGGTCTTCCACATAGCCCAAGTTGGGTCATCCAGTTTGTGCAAAGTCAAATGGCAGGGTCTTATGACTCCTACAAAACCATCTATTCTTGCTCACCGTGCAAGCAAGAATTTGGGGCGCAACACCGAATCGAAGTAGAAGACATTCGCCTCGGCTACACATAACAAAAAAATTCTGGACCATCAGGGCGAGGGAAAATGGCTTGTAACATTTGTAAGTGGGCCTTTCAAACCATGCAGCCACAGCTATCCATCTCCAGAATTGGTGCATTTTTTCTACACTACAATTACTTTCTACCTCAGTGAAAGATATCAAAACCACCTGATGGTCCAAAGAATTCCAACTGTCCGGCATGAAAATGCTTTGAAAATTTACTTTTACGCCTAATGTGTTCCTCCAAGGTCCAAAAGGAGTATGTTCGCAACGCGGTCCTCTGTCATCCACTGCAGTTGCACTCTTCCAGTATATCATAGTGCACCAATCCTATTCTTCCTACAAGAAAAACAACCTATTCTTGCTAATAGTGCAAGCAAGAATTTTGAGGAGCTACACCAATTCAATATACAAGACATTTGCCTCTGCTACACAAAACAAACATATTCTGGACCATCAGGAGGAGTACAAAGAATTTAGCAACCTGTGTCTATGTCTTTAAAGCATGCACACATGGTTTTCAAAAATCTTCAACCCCTAGATTTAGCTTTTACCATCTCTGGTATTGATGCATTTTTCACACCAATTACTTTCACCTAACTGATAGATAGCAATCATCCTGAGGGTGCGAAATTACGACTGTCCGGCATGGAATTGGTGTCAGAAGTTACCTTAGTATATCATTCCAAGGTCCAATGGGTGTTTAGCTGGGCCTAGGTCCTCTTCGTGCATTGCAGTCCCACTCATACTGTCTTTACAAGTATTGAAATCCTCTTCTATCTACAAGAAACAACCTAGCCTTGCCCACATTGCAAGCAAGAATTTGGGCACAATGCAGATTCAAAGTGGATCCACCACTTAGTGAAAAATCCAGCGGTGGGGTCCTCCAGCTGGCCAAAAATCCAGAGGCGGGAGCTCCATGCGGTGCAAAATACAGCGACTGACTTCTCCACGCAGTTTAAAATCCAGCGGCGGGGTCTTCCACATGGTTAAAAATCCAGCGGCGTAGGATCTGCACTTGGTCCAAATTTAGCAATCTGGGTCCTTGCACGATCTAAAGTCCACTGTCAGGTCTTCCACATAGCCCAAGTTGGGTCATCCAGTTCGTGCAAAGTCAAATGGCAGGGTCCTATGACTCTACAAAAACCATCTATTCTTGCTCACCGTGCAAGCAAGAATTTGGGCGCAACACCGAATCGGTAGAAGACATTCGCCTCGGCTACACATAACAAAAAATTCTGGACCATCAGGGTGAGGAAAATGATTTTAACATTTATGTGGGCCTTCAAACCATGCAGCCAGCTATCCATCTCCAGAATTGGTGCATTTTTCACACCAATTACTTTCACCTCAGTGAAAGATATCAAACCACCTGATGGTCCAGAAATTCCAACTGTCCGGCATGAAAATGCTTTGAAAATTTACTTTTACCTTAATGTGTTCCTCCAAGGTCCAAAAGGAGTATGTTCGCAACGCGGTCCTCGTCATCCACTGCAGTTGCACTCTTCCAGTATATCATAAGCGCACTCAATCCTATTCTTCCTACAAGAAACAACCTATTCTTGCTAATAGTGCAAGCAAGAATTTTGAGGAGCTACACCAATTCAATATACAAGACATTTGCCTCTGCTACACAAAACAAACATATTCTGGACCATCAGGAGGAGTACAAAGAATTTAGCAACCTGTGCTCTATGTCTTTAAAGCATGCACACATGATGTAAAAATGTCCCTCTTTCAATGCGGTATAGCCAGCTAGCCATCTCCAGAATTGCCGCATTTCATTTTCACACCAATTACTTTTGCCTCACTGAAAGATATTAAACCACCTAATGGTCCAGAAATTCCAACTGTCTGGCATGAAAATGCTTTGAAAATTTACTTTACCTCTAATGTGTTCCTCCAAGGTCCAAAGGGAGTAGTGCTCTGCAACTGCTCCCTGCCATATCCACTGCAGTTGCACTCTTCTAGTATGTCGTGAGCGCACCAATCCTATTCTTCCTACAAGAAAACAACCTATTCTTGCTAATAGTGCAAGCAAGAATTTTGAGGAGCTACACCAATTCAATATACCAAGACATTTGCATCTGCTACACAAAACAAACATATTCTGGACCATCCCAGGAGGAGTACAAAGATTCTAGGGTCCTTTCACACTATGCTTTTTTCCGGCATAGAGATCCGTCGTCGGGTCTCTATGCCGGAAAATCCTGATCAGGATCATCCCCATGCATTCTGAATGGAGAGAAATCCGCTCAGGATGCATCAGGATGACTTCAGTTCAGGACCGAACGCTTTTTGGACGCAGCAAATACCGCAGCATGCTGCGCTTTTGTTCCGCCCAAAAATCCGAACACTTGCCGCAGTGCCGATCCGAATTAATGCCCATTGAAAGGCATTAATCCGGATCAGACCTGAGCTAAACGTCGCTTTCGGCGCATTGCCGGATCCGACATTTAGCTTTTTCTGACTGGTTACTATGGCAGCCAGGACGCTACTAGCGTCCTGGTTGCCATAGTAGGAGCAGGGAGCGGGGGAGCGGCATACTTACATTCCGTGCGGCTCCCGGGACGCTCCAGGATGACGCCAGGCGCCCCAGTGCATGGATCACGTGATCGCATGGATCACGTGATCCATGCGCATGGGCGCTCTGACGCCATTCAGAGCGCCCGGAGCCGCACGGAATGTAGGTATGCCGCTCCCCGCTCCTCGCTCTTACTATATGGCAACCAGGACGCTAGTAGCGCCTGGCTGCCATAGTAACCTGAAAGTACTCAAGACTGATCAGGATCCTGATCAGTCTTCAAATGCTTTCAGGCGACTTGCGTTCTGACGGATCCGGCAGGACGGAAGTGCCTGCCGGATCCTCAGAACGCAAGTGTGAAAGGACCCTTAGCAACCTGTGTCTATGTCTTTAAAGCATGCACACATGGTTTTCAAAAATCTTCAACCCCCTAGATTTAGCTTTACCATCTCTGGTATTGGTGCATTTTTCACACCAATTACTTTCACCTAACTGATAGATAGCAATCATCCTGAGTGTGCGAAATTACGACTGTCCGGCATGGAATTGGTGTCAGAAGTTACCTTAGTATATCATTCCAAGGTCCAAAGGGTGTGTAGCTGGGCCTAGGTCCTCTTCGTGCATTGCAGTCCCACTCATACTGTCTTTACAAGTATTGAAATCCTCTTCTATCTACAAGAAACAACCTAGCCTTGCCCACATTGCAAGCAAGAATTTGGGCACAATGCAGATTCAAAGTGGATCCACCACTTAGTGAAAAATCCAGCGGTGGGGTCCTCCAGTTGGCCAAAAATCCAGAGGCGGGGAGCTCCATGCGGTGCAAAATACAGCGACTGACTTCTCCACGCAGTTTAAAATCCAGCGGCGGGGTCTTCCACATGGTTAAAAATCCAGCGGCGAGGATCTGCACTTGGTCCAAATTCTAGCAACTGGGTCCTTTGCACGATCTAAAGTCCACTGTCAGGGTCTTCCACATAGCCCAAGTTGGGTCATCCAGTTCGTGCAAAGTCAAATGGCAGGGTCCTATGACTCCTACAAAAACATCTATTCTTGCTCACCGTGCAAGCAAGAATTTGGGGCGCAACACCGAATCGAAGTAGAAGACATTCGCCTCGGCTACACATAACAAAAAAATTCTGGACCATCAGGGTGAGGAAAATGGCTTTAACATTTATGTGGGCCTTCAAACCATGCAGCCAGCTATCCATCTGCAGAATTGGTGCATTTTTCACACCACTACTTTCACCTCAGTTAAAGATATCAAACCACCTGATGGTCCAAAATTCCAACTGTCCAGCATGAAAATGCTTTGAAAATTTACTTTTACCTTAATGTGTTCCTCCAAGGTCCAAAGGAGTATGTTCGCAACGCGTCCTCGTCATCCACTGCAGTTGCACTCTTCCAGTATATCATAAGCGCATCAATCCTATTCTTCCTACAAGAAACAACCTATTCTTGCTAATAGTGCAAGCAAGAATTTTGAGGAGCTACACCAATTCAATATACAAGACATTTGCCTCTGCTACACAAAACAAACATATTCTGGACCATCAGGAGGAGTACAAAGAATTTAGCAACCTGTGTCTATGTCTTTAAAGCATGCACACATGGTTTTCAAAAATCTTCAACCCCCTAGATTTAGCTTTACCATCTCTGGTATTGATGCATTTTTCACACCAATTACTTTCACCTAACTGATAGATAGCAATCATCCTGAGGGTGCGAAATTACGACTGTCCGGCATGGAATTGGTGTCAGAAGTTACCTTAGTATATCATTCCAAGGTCCAATGGGTGTGTAGCTGGGCCTAGGTCCTCTTCGTGCATTGCAGTCCCACTCATACTGTCTTTACAAGTATTGAAATCCTCTTCTATCTACAAGAAACAACCTAGCCTTGCCCACATTGCAAGCAAGAATTTGGGCACAATGCAGATTCAAAGTGGATCCACCACTTAGTGAAAAATCCAGCGGTGGGGTCCTCCAGTTGGCCAAAAATCCAGAGGCGGGAGCTCCATGCGGTGCAAAATACAGCGACTGACTTCTCCACGCAGTTTAAAATCCAGCGGCGGGGTCTTCCACATGGTTAAAAATCCAGCGGCGAGGATCTGCACTTGGTCCAAATTCTAGCAACTGGGTCCTTTGCACGATCTAAAGTCCACTGTCAGGGTCTTCCACATAGCCCAAGTTGGGTCATCCAGTTCGTGCAAAGTCAAATGGCAGGGTCCTATGACTCCTACAAAAAACATCTATTCTTGCTCACCGTGCAAGCAAGAATTTGGGGCGCAACACCGAATCGAAGTAGAAGACATTCGCCTCGGCTACACATAACAAAAAATTCTGGACCATCAGGGTGAGGAAAATGGCTTTAACATTTATGTGGGCCTTCAAACCATGCAGCCAGCTATCCATCTGCAGAATTGGTGCATTTTCACACCAATTACTTTCACCTCAGTTAAAGATATCAAACCACCTGATGGTCCAAAAATTCCAACTGTCCAGCATGAAAATGCTTTGAAAATTTACTTTTACCTTAATGTGTTCCTCCAAGGTCCAAAAGGAGTATGTTCGCAACGCGGTCCTCGTCATCCACTGCAGTTGCACTCTTCCAGTATATCATAAGCGCACCAATCCTATTCTTCCTACAAGAAACAACCTATTCTTGCTAATAGTGCAAGCAAGAATTTTGAGGAGCTACACCAATTCAATATACAAGACATTTGCCTCTGCTACACAAAACAAACATATTCTGGACCATCAGGAGGAGTACAAAGAATTTAGCAACCTGTGTCTATGTCTTTAAAGCATGCACACATGGTTTTCAAAATCTTCAACCCCTAGATTTAGCTTTACCATCTCTGGTATTGATGCATTTTTCACACCAATTACTTTCACCTAACTGATAGATAGCAATCATCCTGAGGGTGCGAAATTACGACTGTCCGGCATGGAATTGGTGTCAGAAGTTACCTTAGTATATCATTCCAAGGTCCAATGGGTGTGTAGCTGGGCCTAGGTCCTCTTCGTGCATTGCAGTCCCACTCATACTGTCTTTGCAAGTATTGAAATCCTCTTCTATCTACAAGAAACAACCTAGCCTTGCCCACATTGCAAGCAAGAATTTGGGCACAATGCAGATTCAAAGTGGATCCACCACTTAGTGAAAAATACAGCGGTGGGGTCCTCCAGTTGGCCAAAAATCCAGAGGCGGGCAGCTCCATGCGGTGCAAAATACAGCGACTGACTTCTCCACGCAGTTTAAAATCCAGCGGCGGGGTCTTCCACATGGTTAAAAATCCAGCGGCGAGGATCTGCACTTGGTCCAAATTCTAGCAACTGGGTCCTTTGCACGATCTAAAGTCCACTGTCAGGGTCTTCCACATAGCCCAAGTTGGGTCATCCAGTTTGTGCAAAGTCAAATGGCAGGGTCCTATGACTCCTACAAAAAACCATCTATTCTTGCTCACCGTGCAAGCAAGAATTTGGGGCGCAACACCGAATCGAAGTAGAAGACATTCGCCTCGGCTACACATAACAAAAAAATTCTGGACCATCAGGGTGAGGAAAATGGCTTTAACATTTATGTGGGCCTTCAAACCATGCAGCCAGCTATCCATCTGCAGAATTGGTGTATTTTTCACACCAATTACTTTAACCTCAGTTAAAGATATCAAACCACCTGATGGTCCAGAAATTCCAACTGTCCGGCATGAAAATGCTTTGAAAATTTACTTTTACCTTAATGTGTTCCTCCAAGGTCCAAAAGGAGTATGTTCGCAACGCGGTCCTCGTCATCCACTGCAGTTGCACTCTTCCAGTATATAATAAGCGCACCAATCCTATTCTTCCTACAAGAAACAACCTATTCTTGCTAATAGTGCAGGCAAGAATTTTGAGGAGCTACACCAATTCAATATACAAGACATTTGCCTCTGCTACACAAAACAAACATATTCTGGACCATCAGGAGGAGTACAAAGAATTTAGCAACCTGTGTCTATCTCTTTAAAGCATGCACACATGGTTTTCAAAAATCTTCAACCCCTAGATTTAGCTTTACCATCTCTGGTATTGATGCATTTTTCACACCAATTACTTTCACCTAACTGATAGATAGCAATCATCCTGAGGGTGCGAAATTACGACTGTCCGGCATGGAATTGGTGTCAGAAGTTACCTTAGTATATCATTCCAAGGTCCAATGGGTGTTTAGCTGGGCCTAGGTCCTCTTCGTGCATTGCAGTCCCACTCATACTGTCGTTACAAGTATTGAAATCCTCTTCTATCTACAAGAAACAACCTAGCCTTGCCCACATTGCAAGCAAGAATTTGGGCACAATGCAGATTCAAAGTGGATCCACCACTTAGTGAAAAATCCAGCGGTGGGGTCCTCCAGTTGGCCAAAAATCCAGAGGCGGGGAGCTCCATGCGGTGCAAAATACAGCGACTGACTTCTCCACGCAGTTTAAAATCCAGCGGCGGGGTCTTCCACATGGTTAAAAATCCAGCGGCGAGGATCTGCACTTGGTCCAAATTCTAGCAACTGGGTCCTTTGCACGATCTAAAGTCCACTGTCAGGGTCTTCCACATAGCCCAAGTTGGGTCATCCAGTTCGTGCAAAGTCAAATGGCAGGGTCCTATGACTCCTACAAAAAACATCTATTCTTGCTCACCGTGCAAGCAAGAATTTGGGGCGCAACACCGAATCAAGTAGAAGACATTCGCCTCGGCTACACATAACAAAAAAATTCTGGACCATCAGGGTGAGGAAAATGGCTTTAACATTTATGTGGGCCTTCAAACCATGCAGCCAGCTATCCATCTGCAGAATTGGTGCATTTTTCACACCAATTACTTTCACCTCAGTTAAAGATATCAAACCACCTGATGGTCCAAAAATTCCAACTGTCCAGCATGAAAATGCTTTGAAAATTTACTTTTACCTTAATGTGTTCCTCCAAGGTCCAAAAGGAGTATGTTACGCAACGCGGTCCTCGTCATCCACTGCAGTTGCACTCTTCCAGTATATCATAAGCGCACCAATCCTATTCTTCCTACAAGAAACAACCTATTCTTGCTAATAGTGCAAGCAAGAATTTTGAGGAGCTACACCAATTCAATATACAAGACATTTGCCTCTGCTACACAAAACAAACATATTCTGGACCATCAGGAGGAGTACAAAGAATTTAGCAACCTGTGTCTATGTCTTTAAAGCATGCACACATGGTTTTCAAAAATCTTCAACCCCTAGATTTAGCTTTACCATCTCTGGTATTGATGCATTTTTCACACCAATTACTTTCACCTAACTGATAGATAGCAATCATCCTGAGGGTGCGAAATTACGACTGTCCGGCATGGAATTGGTGTCAGAAGTTACCTTAGTATATCATTCCAAGGTCCAATGGGTGTTTAGCTGGGCCTAGGTCCTCTTCGTGCATTGCAGTCCCACTCATACTGTTTTTACAAGTATTGAAATCCTCTTCTATCTACAAGAAACAACCTAGCCTTGCCCACATTGCAAGCAAGAATTTGGGCACAATGCAGATTCAAAGTTGATCCACCACTTAGTGAAAAATCTAGCGGTGGGGTCCTCCAGTTGGCCAAAAATCCAGAGGCGGGGAGCTCCATGCGGTGCAAAATACAGCGACTGACTTCTCCACGCAGTTTAAAATCCAGCGGCGGGGTCTTCCACATGGTTAAAAATCCAGCGGCGAGGATCTGCACTTGGTCCAAATTCTAGCAACTGGGTCCTTTGCACGATCTAAAGTCCACTGTCAGGGTCTTCCACATAGCCCAAGTTGGGTCATCCAGTTCGTGCAAAGTCAAATGGCAGGGTCCTATGACTCCTACAAAAAACCATCTATTCTTGCTCACCGTGCAAGCAAGAATTTTGGGCGCAACACCGAATCGAAGTAGAAGACATTCGCCACGGCAACACATAACAAAAAAATTCTGGACCATCAGGGTGAGGAAAATGATTTTAACATTTATGTGGGCCTTCAAACCATGCAGCAAGCTATCCATCTCCAGAATTGGTGCATTTTTCACACCAATTACTTTCACCTCAGTGAAAGATATCAAACCACCTGATGGTCCAGAAATTCCAACTGTCCGGCATGAAAATGCTTTGAAAATGTACTTTTACCTTAATGTGTTCCTCCAAGGTCCAAAAGGAGTATGTTCGCAACGCGGTCCTCGTCATCCACTGCAGTTGCACTCTTCCAGTATATCATAAGCGCACCAATCCCATTCTTCCTACAAGAAACAACCTATTCTTGCTAATAGTGCAAGCAAGAATTTTGAGGAGCTACACCAATTCAATATACAAGACATTTGCCTCTGCTACACAAAACAAACATATTTTGGACCATCAGGAGGAGTACAAAGAATTTAGCAACCTGTGTCTATGTCTTTAAAGCATGCACACATGATGTAAAAAATGTCCCTCTTCAATGCGGTATAGCCAGCTAGCCATCTCCAGAATTGCCGCATTTCATTTTCACACCAATTACTTTTGCCTCACTGAAAGATATTAAACCACCTAATGGTCCAGAAATTCCAACTGTCTGGCATGAAAATGCTTTGAAAATTTACTTTTACCTTAATATGTTCCTCCAAGGTCCAAAGGGAGTATGTTCGCAACGCGGTCCTCGTCATCCACTGCAGTTGCACTCTTCTAGTATGTCGTGAGCGCACCAATCCTATTCTTCCTACAAGAAACAACCTATTCTTGCTAATAGTGCAGGCAAGAATTTTGAGGAGCTACACCAATTCAATATACAAGACATTTGCATCTGCTACACAAAACAAACATATTCTGGACCATCAGGAGGAGTACAAAGAATTTAGCAACCTGTGTCTATGTCTTCAAAGCATGCACACATGGTTTTCAAAAATCTTCAACCCCCTACATTTAGCTTTACCATCTCTGGTATTGGTGCATTTTCACACCAATTACTTTCACCTAACTGATAGATAGCAATCATCCTGAGCGTGCGAAATTACGACTGTCCGGCATGGAATTGGTGTCAGAAGTTACCTTAGTATATCATTCCAAGGTCCAAAGGGTGTGTAGCTGGGCCTAGGTCCTCTTCGTGCATTGCAGTCCCACTCATACTGTCTTTACAAGTATTGAAATCCTCTTCTATCTACAAGAAACAGCCTAGCCTTTCCCACATTGCAAGCAAGAATTTGGGCACAATGCAGATTCAAAGTGGATCCACCACTTAGTGAAAAATCCAGCGGTGGGGTCCTCCAGTTGGCCAAATATCCAGAGGCGGGGAGCTCCATGCGGTGCAAAATACAGCGACTGACTTCTCCACGCAGTTTAAAATCCAGCGGCGGGGTCTTCCACATGGTTAAAAATCCAGCGGAGAGGATCTGCACTTGGTCCAAATTCTAGCAACTGGGTCCTTTGCACGATCTAAAGTCCACTGTCAGGGTCTTCCACATAGCCCAAGTTGGGTCATCCAGTTCGTGCAAAGTCAAATGGCAGGGTCCTATGACTCCTACAAAAAACCATCTATTCTTGCTCACCGTGCAAGCAAGAATTTGGGGCGCAACACCGAATCGAAGTAGAAGACATTCGCCTCGGCTACACATAACAAAAAAATTCTGGACCATCAGGGTGAGGAAAATGATTTTAACATTTATGTGGGCCTTCAAACCATGCAGCCAGCTATCCATCTCCAGAATTCGTGCATTTTTCACACCAATTACTTTCACCTCAGTGAAAGATATCAAACCACCTGATAGTCCAGAAATTCCAACTGTCCGGCATGAAAATGCTTTGAAAATGTACTTTTACCTTAATGTGTTCCTCCAAGGTCCAAAAGGAGTATGTTACGCACGCGGTCCTCGTCATCCACTGCAGTTGCACTCTTCCAGTATGTCATAAGCGCACCAATCCAATTCTTCCTACAAGAAACAACCTATTATTGCTAATAGTGCAAGCAAGAATTTTGAGGAGCTACACCAATTCAATATACAAGACATTTGCCTCTGCTACACAAAACAAACATATTCTGGACCATGAGGAGGAGTACAAAGAATTTAGCAACCTGTGTCTATGTCTTTAAAGCATGCACACATGGTTTTCAAAAATCTTCAACCCCCTAGATTTAGCTTTACCATCTCTGGTATTGGTGCATTTTTCACACCAATTACTTTCACCTAACTGATAGATAGCAATCATCCTGAGGGTGCGAAATTACGACTGTCCGGCATGGAATTGGTGTCAGAAGTTACCTTAGTATATCATTCCAAGGTCCAATGGGTGTGTAGCTGGGCCTAGGTCCTCTTCGTGCATTGCAGTCCCACTCATACTGTTTTTACAAGTATTGAAATCCTCTTCTATCTACAAGAAACAACCTAGTCTTGCCCACATTGCAAGCAAGAATTTGGGCACAATGCAGATTCAAAGTGGGTCCACCACTTAGTGAAAAATCCAGCGGTGGGGTCCTCCAGTTGGCCAAAAATCCAGAGGCGGGGAGCTCCATGCGGTGCAAAATACAGCGACTGACTTCTCCACGCAGTTTAAAATCCAGCGGCGGGGTCTTCCACATGGTTAAAAATCCAGCGGCGAGGATCTGACCTTGGTCCAAATTCTAGCAACTGGGTCCTTTGCACGATCTAAAGTCCACTGTCAGGGTCTTCCACATAGCCCAAGTTGGGTCATCCAGTTCGTGCAAAGTCAAATGGCAGGGTCCTATGACTCCTACAAAAACCATCTATTCTTGCTCACCGTGCAAGCAAGAACTTGGGCGCAACACCGAATCGAAGTAGAAGACATTCGCCTCGGCAACACATAACAAAAAATTCTGGACCATCAGGGTGAGGAAAATGATTTTAACATTTATGTGGGCCTTCAAACCATGCAGCCAGCTATCCATCTCCAGAATTGGTGCATTTTTCACACCAATTACTTTCACCTCAGTGAAAGATATCAAACCACCTGATGGTCCAGAAATTCCAACTGTCCGGCATGAAAATGCTTTGAAAATTTACTTTTACCTTAATGTGTTCCTCCAAGGTCCAAAGGGAGTATGTTCGCAACGCGGTCCTCGTCATCCACTGCAGTTGCACTCTTCTAGTATGTCGTGAGCGCACCAATCCTATTCTTCCTACAAGAAACAACCTATTCTTGCTAATAGTGCAAGCAAGAATTTTGAGGAGCTACACCAATTCAATATACAAGACATTTGCCTCTGCTACACAAAACAAACATATTCTGGACCATCAGGAGGAGCACAAAGAATTTAGCAACCTGTGTCTATGTCTTTAAAGCATGCACACATGATGTAAAAATGTCCCTCTTCAATGCGGTATAGCCAGCTAGCCATCTCAAGAATTGCCGCATTTCATTTTCACACCAATTACTTTTGCCTCACTGAAAGATATTAAACCACCTGATGGTCCAGAAATGCCAACTGTCCGGCATGAAAATGCTTTGAAAATTTACTTTTGCCTTAATGTGTTCCTCCAAGGTCCAAAGGGAGTATGTTCGCAACGCGGTCCTCGTCATCCACTGCAGTTGCACTCTTCTAGTATGTCGTGAGCGCACCAATCCTATTCTTCCTTCAAGAAACAACCTATTCTTGCTAATAGTGCAAGCAAGAATTTTGAGGAGCTACACCAATTCAATATACAAGACATTTGCCTCTGCTACACAAAACAAACATATTCTGGACCATCAGGAGGAGTACAAAGAATTTAGCAACCTGTGTCTATGTATTTAAAGCATGCACACATGGTTTTCAAAAATCTTCAACCCCCTAGATTTAGCTTTACCATCTCTGGTATTGGTGCATTTTTCACACCAATTACTTTCACCTAACTGATAGATAGCAATCATCCTGAGGGTGCGAAATTACGACTGTCTGGCATGGAATTGGTGTCAGAAGTTACCTTAGTATATCATTTCAAGGTCCAATGGGCGTGTAGCTGGGCCTAGGTCCTCTTCGTGCATTGCAGTCCCACTCATACTGTCTTTACAAGTATTGAAATCCTCTTCTATCGACAAGAAACAACCTAGCCTTGCCCACATTGCAAGCAAGAATTTGGGCACAATGCAGATTCAAAGTGGATCCACCACTTAGTAAAAAATCCAGCGGTGGGGTCCTCCAGTTGGCCAAAAATCCAGAGGCGGGGAGCTCCATGCGGTGCAAAATACAGCGACTGACTTCTCCACGCAGTTTAAAATCCAGCGGTGGGGTCTTCCACATGGTTAAAAATTCAGCGGCGAGGATCTGCACTTGGTCCAAATTCTAGCAACTGGGTCCTTTGCACGATCTAAAGTCCACTGTCAGGGTCTTCCACATAGCCCAAGTTGGGTCATCCAGTTCGTGCAAAGTCAAATGGCAGGGTCCTATGACTTCTACAAAAAACATCTATTCTTGCTCACCGTGCAAGCAAGAATTTAGGGCGCAACACCGAATCGAAGTAGAAGACATTCGCCTCGGCTACACATAACAAAAAAATTCTGGACCATCAGGGTGAGGAAAATGGCTTTAACATTTATGTGGGCCTTCAAACCATGCAGCCAGCTATCCATCTGCAGAATTGGTGCATTTTTCACACCAATTACTTTCACCTCAGTTAAAGATATCAAACAACCTGATGGTCCAAAAATTCCAACTGTCCAGCATGAAAATGCTTTGAAAATTTACTTTTACCTTAATGTGTTCCTCCAAGGTCCAAAAGGAGTATGTTCGCAACGCGGTCCTCGTCATCCACTGCAGTTGCACTCTTCTAGTACGGTATGTCGTGAGCGCACCAATTTAATTCTTCCTACAAGAAACAACCTATTCTTGCTAATAGTGCAAGCAAGAATTTTGAGGAGTGTGGCAATGTGAACACTGGGGTGTGCAGTGAAACCCCAGGGAGGCCGTCAGAGAGAGCGTGTCACCAAGGTGCCTGGCCTTGGGGGAGTGAAAGCCCAAGTACTAGTGTTAGTATAGCTGGCTCAGCCAGTTCCAGGGCGGGCTTTTACTGGGAACAGGCAATGTGCTGGGTGGGTGCCTGTTCCCCATGCTCCAGTCCAGGATTTTGGACAATGCCCATGTCCAGGGAGGATATTTAATCCTCTTGTTGGACATGGGTGGGGCCCCACTCTGGAGAGAGCTTTGGAGACAGAGGCTCTGTGTGAGTGGTCTCGGCTGAGTTGGCTGAGGGGCCACGGGGCTAAGCGACAGCCCGGAAGTGGGGGACACAGCGACGCCTGGAAGGGTCGCAGGACATTGGGCTGGAGAAAGCCGCAGCAGTTCACAGGGTGTGAACTGTACCCACTAGGTGAGTGAGGGACCCAACTAATATGTTTAGTTAGAGCCTAGCCGGGCCAGTGTTTATTGTTTTGCACATGTTGTGTTGTTTCTGCTATAATAAACGCACTGTTTGGACGTGAAATCCGTTGTCCGGAAGGAAGTTTTTGTGAACGATCCTCTAGACCAGAGCTAACTCCCCACATTTGGTGTCGGATGCGGGCAAGTCGTCCCTGCTGGATAAAGGTAAAGTGTTGCTGGGGGCAACGACAGGACAGAGGAAAAAACTGTGCGATTGCTGTATTGGAGCTTAGGGCCGGAAGCCTGTTTGTTCGGTGGAGCAGGTGCTGCTCGTGTGGTCACTTTGCTGGGTTGCAAAAGAACTGCTGTCTGGACTGTTTTTTCCCTGTGGTGCAAGCAGTGCGAAGGTTTAAAGGGCCAGAAGCACAAAAGAGGGAAAAAGGAAAAAAAAACTGACCTGTGGAAATTTTTTTGCTCAAAATGGCATCCTGGGTGAAAGATAGTCAGGTGTGGCGGAAGCTGCTTATGCCAAAGGTGATGCCATATGTGAGAAGTGGCCCGGTTTGGCGGAAAACCAAGACCACTGAGGGTGTAATGGAGCAGCTGGTGCTGGAGACTGATCGGTTGGTGAGAAAGCCGAGTGCGGCACTTGGAGAGGCGGCTCTGAGTGGACTGTTCGAGGTAATATGTGCCGTTGCCAAGGGCAACCGTCGGGAAGACAAAGAGGTGGAGAGCGGTGCGTTTCTCAGGAGTGCCTATTTTCCCTGCGACTGTGCACAGAATCCTAAAGGGTGCGGCTGGAATGTCCGTCCAGAAAAAGACAGGAGACAAGTCCAAGGCGTCTCCCGTGGCAACTACTGCATTGAGGAGAAGGGTGATGACCGTGCTGGAGATATTCCTGGACTACCCTTATCTTCCGGGAGTGCCGAGTCAGTGACGACAATCGGTAAGACTGTTCCTATTGATAATTTTGTGGCAGACCCTGTGACAATGAGCCGGCGGCAGTTGCTACCTGCCGGGCTGGTCAGTGATAAAGCGCTGCGGCGTGAAGATGTCTCAAAAATGAGTGACTATGGGAAAAATGTTGTGTCTGAACAGGCTGGTAAGCCTGTTGCGGTTGCTCTCTCGCAGGAATCTGCAGGGGAGAAGCTCAAGATGTTGTTTAAAGTGCCCGTGACCAAGGCTAGATTTGGGATGGTGAAAATCAGAGATCCCATGCTAGCCTGGGTAAGAGATAGAATGATGTTTGTCCGGGACAATTATGTGAATCCTGTGGACTATCCAGTGGTCCTCACGGAGGGTGAGACCATGGTGGGAACAGAGACTGATGGACTTGATGTTGGAAATAGGCTCATGCGTGATGTAATGTGGGGCAATGGAGACACTTCTGTAGGAAGTAATGAAGCTCCTACAGAACCTGTACCTGTCCCTTTAAATGAAGGTGTAAGGGAAATGCAGATAGGAAGCAATGGTTTAAGTGAAATGACCATTGGAAACAATGGTGCCGACACGGTGCCAAGTGAAGGTGCAGAGTTTGATGAAATGTATAATGATAATGTGGGTCTATGTGCAAGAAGTGATGAGGATGATGACAGTCCTTTTCCTTTGCAGGCTGTGATTGGGGAAAAAGCTCCCCTGTTGGTAAAAATGTGGATGGTATAAAAATGCTAATTGATATTGAGAGCTCACAACTGAGGGAACCCACTGTGAAAAATGTGCAAGTACATGGGGCGGTCCTAGAGGGTGTACCACACGTACTAGAAGTGGATATGCAGTCTCCACAGGTTTCTATGGTTAATAAAATGTCCCAGGTGGGGATTAACTCATCGGTGCCCCTAGAGGACGGAAATGAGAATGACATGAGCAGTATATATGAAGCAGGTGCTATGACCGACAGCAACTCTGAGAGAGAGGCTGCCATGTTGAGGTCTTGCCAAACTGACGTGGTTACTGGTAGCAACCAGACGATAGTTATACCTGATGTGACGAGAGTACAGTCGGGTGACGTCAGCCTAGTGTCTGAAGCTCATGTCCAGGCAGTCTTAGATGACCTGACAGGACAGTACAGCGGCAAACAGGAGGCTGCCCTCCCTCTCGCCACACGGTCCCTAGATATGATAGAGAAGGGACAAGCTGTCGTCACAGGGTCACCGAAGAAGGCTGCAGAAGGGTCAAACGAGGAGACCCCAGAAAAGATGAGTGAACTGAAGGGTCTACCTCCTGGTGTCCTGGGGAGGGGAAAAGACTCCAGAAAGACACAAAAGTCTATAGTAGACATCAACAATGGGCTTGAAGAGTCCCTGGGTGGAAATCCCACAGAGTGTCTAAGAAAGAATGGTGGTACTCCTACAACTGCTGTTACACCAGAACAGAGTGAAGAGCAGCTGGACCAGAAGGCCCAAGAGCGGGGCGCTGCTAACAAGCTAGTGCGAAAAATTAAGAAGAAGACCAAGGCCCTCTCCTTGACTAGAGCCCTTGGAAAAGTGCTTAAGGAGCAAGATGAATTGGAGAGGCTGAACAAGCAACTCAGAGCAGAGATGGAAGATCTCAGGAGCTCAAAAGATGAAGTCTATGAGTTGGAGAAGCCTAAGCGTGCTCCTGCGCAGCAGGTGGAAGAAAATGAGATGCCTGAAGAGGAAGATCCTCTGAAAGATGCCAAGAAGTCAGAACCCGTTAAGAATGGGTCTGGAGGTGGTTGCGCTGTGGTGCCAGCCGAGGCAGAGAAGATGGAAGATGTATCTGCTGAACCAGATGGTGGTGCTGAGGTGGATGCAGAAACCCAGAGACTCGTGGCAGTGTGTGGCCAGGACCTGGTCATGAAAGACATTCCCTCTGCTGTCAATGCCTGCCAGAAAGCCAGCAGTCTGCTGGGGAAGAAATACGAGGGGACCGACAACCAGTATGAGGGTCCTGTCTACTCCGATGGGCTGGCTCCCTGAATCCTGCCCGAAAGGAGAACCATGTCCCGGGTGAACCTCTGCAGGGATTGCCAGAAGACGACGAGTCTGGCGAAGGTCCTGATGTCCCCGGTGCCTCCAACCTTGATGAGAAAGAGGAGGAGGAGTTAAGAAGGAAAGCATATGATGCCATGTCCGTGAAGCATAAGACGGCTAATAAAGTGAATGGAGACTCCAAAGAAAAGACTGGAAAAGAGTCTGCTGAAGTGGGGAGTACCACTGAAGAAGCAGAAGATTCTGAAACTGAAGCCAAACCTGACATAACCCCTGGGGAGTAAAGGAAAAGAAAGATGCTATCTGTTGATAAAACAAAGAGACAAAAAGAGGCTGACAGGTCAAGGTCCGCTAAAACTGTGGTAGTTGCTAGTAGCGACCAGGTGTCTCTAGTATGGGACAAGATGACTGGTAGGGTAGTAAGCTTCGTGTTTGTGACGAACTGGGTTCTGCTGGCGTGGTTGTGGCAGAATAAGGGGAAGCCTGTGAGGCTGGCCACATCTTCCAGGGGGACCCTTGAGCTTAAAGATGGCAAGATAATGCGGGTGCCCTATCACGAGCGACCAGGCGGTACATGTGTTCACCCCACAGGTGTGAACAGAGGGGGGATATGTGGCAATGTGAACACTGGGGTGTGCAGTGAAACCCCAGGGAGGCCGTCAGAGAGAGCGTGTCACCAAGGTGCCTGGCCTTGGGGGAGTGAAAGCCCAAGTACTAGTGTTAGTATAGCTGGCTCAGCCAGTTCCAGGGCGGGCTTTTACTGGGAACAGGCAATGTGCTGGGTGGGTGCCTGTTCCCCATGCTCCAGTCCAGGATTTTGGACAATGCCCATGTCCAGGGAGGATATTTAATCCTCTTGTTGGACATGGGTGGGGCCCCACTCTGGAGAGAGCTTTGGAGACAGAGGCTCTGTGTGAGTGGTCTCGGCTGAGTTGGCTGAGGGGCCACGGGGCTAAGCGACAGCCCGGAATTGGGGACACAGCGACGCCTGGAAGGGTCGCAGGACATTGGGCTGGAGAAAGCCGCAGCAGTTCACAGGGTGTGAACTGTACCCACTAGGTGAGTGAGGGACCCAACTAATATGTTTAGTTAGAGCCTAGCCGGGCCAGTGTTTATTGTTTTGCACCTGTTGTGTTGTTTCTGCTATAATAAACGCACTGTTTGGACGTGAAATCCGTTGTCCGGAAGGAAGTTTTTGTGAACGATCCTCGAGACCAGAGCTAACTCCCCACAGGAGCTACACCAATTCAATATACAAGACATTTGCATCTGCTACACAAAACAAACATATTCTGGACCATCAGGAGGAGTACAAAGAATTTAGCAACCTGTGTCTATGTCTTTAAAGCATGCACACATGGTTTTCAAAATCTTCAACCCCTAGATTTAGCTTTACCATCTCTGGTATTGGTGCATTTTCACACCAATTACTTTCACCTAACTGATAGATAGCAATCATCCTGAGGGTGCGAAATTATGACTGTCCGGCATGGAATTGGTGTCAGAAGTTACCTTAGTATATCATTCCAAGGTCCAATGGGTGTGTAGCTGGGCCTAGGTCCTCTTCGTGCATTGCAGTCCCACTCATACTGTCTTTACAAGTATTGAAATCCTCTTCTATCGACAAGAAACAACCTAGCCTTGCCCACATTGCAAGCAAGAATTTGGGCACAATGCAGATTCAAAGTGGATCCACCACTTAGTGAAAAATCCAGCGGTGGGGTCCTCCAGTTTGCCAAAAATCCAGAGGCGGGGAGCTCCATGCGGTGCAAAATACAGCGACTGACTTCTCCACGCAGTTTAAAATCCAGCGGTGGGGTCTTACACATCGTTAAAATTTCAGCGGCGAGAATCTGCACTTGGTCCAAATTCTAGCAACTGGGTCCTTTGCACGATCTAAAGTCCACTGTCAGGGTCTTCCACATAGCCCAAGTTGGGTCATCCAGTTCGTGCAAAGTCAAATGGCAGGGTCCTATGACTCCTACAAAAAAACATCTATTCTTGCTCACCGTGCAAGCAAGAATTTGGGGCGCAACACCGAATCGAAGTAGAAGACATTCGCCTCGGCTACACATAACAAAAAAATTCTGGACCATCAGGGTGAGGAAAATGATTTTAACATTTATGTGGGCCTTCAAACCATGCAGCCAGCTATCCATCTGCAGAATTGGTGCATTTTTCACACCAATTACTTTCACCTCAGTTAAAGATATCAAACCACCTGATGGTCCAAAAATTCCAACTGTCCAGCATGAAAATGCTTTGAAAATTTACTTTTACCTTAATGTGTTCCTCCAAGGTCCAAAAGGAGTATGTTCGCAACGCTGTCCTCGTCATTCACTGCAGTTGCACTCTTCTAGTACGGTATGTCGTGAGCGCACCAATCCAATTCTTCCTACAAGAAACAACCTATTCTTGCTAATAGTGCAAGCAAGAATTTTGAGGAGCTACACCAATTCAATATACAAGACATTTGCCTCTGCTACACAAAACAAACATATTCTGGACCATCAGGAGGAGTACAAAGAATTTAGCAACCTGTGTCTATGTCTTTAAAGCATGCACACATGGTTTTCAAAAATCTTCAACCCCCTAGATTTAGCTTTACCATCTCTGGTATTGGTGCATTTTTCACACCAATTACTTTCACCTAACTGATAGATAGCAATCATCCTGAGGGTGCGAAATTACGACTGTCCGGCATGGAATTGGTGTCAGAAGTTACCTTAGTATATCATTCCAAGGTCCAATGGGTGTGTAGCTGGGCCTAGGTCCTCTTCGTGCATTGCAGTCCCACTCATACTGTCTTTACAAGTATTGAAATCCTCTTCTATCTACAAGAAACAACCTAGCCTTGCCCACATTGCAAGCAAGAATTTGGGCACAATGCAGATTCAAAGTGGATCCACCACTTAGTGAAAAATCCAGCGGTGGGGTCCTCCAGTTGGCCAAAAATCCAGAGGCGGGAGCTCCATGCGGTGCAAAATACAGCGACTGACTTCTCCACGCAGTTTAAAATCCAGCGGCGGGGTCTTCCACATGGTTAAAAATCCAGCGGCGAGGATCTGCACTTGGTCCAAATTCTAGCAACTGGGTCCTTTGCACGATCTAAAGTCCACTGTCAGGGTCTTCCACATAGCCCAAGTTGGGTCATCCAGTTCGTGCAAAGTCAAATGGCAGGGTCCTATGACTCCTACAAAAACCATCTATTCTTGCTCACCGTGCAAGCAAGAATTTGAGGCGCAACACCGAATCGAAGTAGAAGACATTCGCCTCGGCAACACATAACAAAAAATTCTGGACCATCAGGGTGAGGAAAATGATTTTAACATTTATGTGGGCCTTCAAACCATGCAGCCAGCTATCCATCTCCAGAATTGGTGCATTTTTCACACCAATTACTTTCACCTCAGTGAAAGATATCAAACCACCTGATGGTCCAGAAATTCCAACTGTCCGGCATGAAAATGCTTTGAAAATTTACTTTTACCTTAATGTGTTCCTCCAAGGTCCAAAGGGAGTATGTTCTGCAACGCGGTCCTCGTCATCCACTGCAGTTGCACTCTTCTAGTATGTCGTGAGCGCACCAATCCTATTCTTCCTACAAGAAACAACCTATTCTTGCTAATAGTGCAAGCAAGAATTTTGAGGAGCTACACCAATTCAATATACAAGACATTTGCCTCTGCTACACAAAACAAACATATTCTGGACCATCAGGAGGAGCACAAAGAATTTAGCAACCTGTGTCTATGTCTTTAAAGCATGCACACATGATGTAAAAATGTCCCTCTTCAATGCGGTATAGCCAGCTAGCCATCTCAAGAATTGCCGCATTTCATTTTCACACAAATTACTTTTGCCTCACTGAAAGATATTAAACCACCTGATGGTCCAGAAATGCCAACTGTCCGGCATGAAAATGCTTTGAAAATTTACTTTTGCCTTAATGTGTTCCTCCAAGGTCCAAAGGGAGTATGTTCGCAACGCGGTCCTCGTCATCCACTGCAGTTGCACTCTTCTAGTATGTCGTGAGTGCACCAATCCTATTCTTCCTACAAGAAACAACCTATTCTTGCTAATAGTGCAAGCAAGAATTTTGAGGAGCTACACCAATTCAATATACAAGACATTTGCCTCTGCTACACAAAACAAACATATTCTGGACCATCAGGAGGAGTACAAAGAATTTAGCAACCTGTGTCTATGTATTTAAAGCATGCACACATGGTTTTCAAAAATCTTCAACCCCCTAGATTTAGCTTTACCATCTCTGGTATTAATGCATTTTTCACACCAATTACTTTCACCTAACTGATAGATAGCAATCATCCAAAGGGTGCGAAATTACGACTGTCCGGCATGGAATTGGTGTCAGAAGTTACCTTAGTATATCATTCCAAGGTCCAATGGGTGTGTAGCTGGGCCTAGGTCCTCTTCGTGCATTGCAGTCCCACTCATACTGTCTTTACAAGTATTGAAATCCTCTTCTATCGACAAGAAACAACCTAGCCTTGCCCACATTGCAAGCAAGAATTTGGGCACAATGCAGATTCAAAGTGGATCCACCACTTAGTAAAAAATCCAGCGGTGGGGTCCTCCAGTTGGCCAAAAATCCAGAGGCGGGGAGCTCCATGCGGTGCAAAATACAGCGACTGACTTCTCCACGCAGTTTAAAATCCAGCGGTGGGGTCTTCCACATGGTTAAAAATTCAGCGGCGAGGATCTGCACTTGGTCCAAATTCTAGCAACTGGGTCCTTTGCACGATCTAAAGTCCACTGTCAGGGTCTTCCACATAGCCCAAGTTGGGTCATCCAGTTCGTGCAAAGTCAAATGGCAGGGTCCTATGACTCCTACAAAAAACATCTATTCTTGCTCACCGTGCAAGCAAGAATTTGAGGCGCAACACCGAATCGAAGTAGAAGACATTCGCCTCGGCTACACATAACAAAAAAATTCTGGACCATCAGGGTGAGGAAAATGGCTTTAACATTTATGTGGGCCTTCAAACCATGCAGCCAGCTATCCATCTGCAGAATTGGTGCATTTTTCACACCAATTACTTTCACCTCAGTTAAAGATATCAAACCACCTGATGGTCCAAAAATTCCAACTGTCCAGCATGAAAATGCTTTGAAAATTTACTTTTACCTTAATGTGTTCCTCCAAGGTCCAAAAGGAGTATGTTCGCAACGCGGTCCTCGTCATCCACTGCAGTTGCACTCTTCCAGTATATCATAAGCGCACCAATCCTATTCTTCCTACAAGAAACAACCTATTCTTGCTAATAGTGCAAGCAAGAATTTTGAGGAGCTACACCAATTCAATATACAAGACATTTGCCTCTGCTACACAAAACAAACATATTCTGGACCATCAGGAGGAGTACAAAGAATTTAGCAACCTGTGTCTATGTCTTTAAAGCATGCACACATGGTTTTCAAAAATCTTCAACCCCCTAGATTTAGCTTTACCATCTCTGGTATTGATGCATTTTTCACACCAATTACTTTCACCTAACTGATAGATAGCAATCATCCTGAGGGTGCGAAATTACGACTGTCCGGCATGGAATTGGTGTCAGAAGTTACCTTAGTATATCATTCCAAGGTCCAATGGGTGTGTAGCTGGGCCTAGGTCCTCTTCGTGCATTGCAGTCCCACTCATACTGTCGTTACAAGTATTGAAATCCTCTTCTATATACAAGAAACAACCTAGCCTTGCCCACATTGTAAGCAAGAATATGGGCACAATGCAGATTCAAAGTGGATCCACCACTTAGTGAAAAATCCAGCGGTGGGGTCCTCCAGTTGGCCAAAAATCCAGAGGCGGGGAGCTCCATGCGGTGCAAAATACAGCGACTGACTTCTCCACGCAGTTTAAAATCCAGCGGCGGGGTCTTCCACATGGTTAAAAATCCAGCGGCGAGGATCTGCACTTGGTCCAAATTCTAGCAACTGGGTCCTTTGCACGATCTAAAGTCCACTGTCAGGGTCTTCCACATAGCCCAAGTTGGGTCATCCAGTTCGTGCAAAGTCAAATGGCAGGGTCCTATGACTCCTAC
Organism: Bufotes viridis; assembly: GCA_033119425.1. Lineage (NCBI taxonomy): Eukaryota > Metazoa > Chordata > Amphibia > Anura > Bufonidae > Bufotes > Bufotes viridis. Next base: position 22,991 of record JAKVIS010001208.1, read on the forward strand.
AAAAACCATCTATTCTTGCTCACCGTGCAAGCAAGAATTTGGGGCGCAACACCGAATCGAAGTAGAAGACATTCGCCTCGGCTACACATAACAAAAAAATTCTGGACCATCAGGGTGAGGAAAATGATTTTAACATTTATGTGGGCCTTCAAACCATGCAGCCAGCTATCCATCTCCAGAATTGGTGCATTTTTCACACCAATTACTTTCACCTCAGTGAAAGATATCAAACCACCTGATGGTCCAGAAATTCCAACTGTCCTGCATGAAAATGCTTTGAAAATTTACTTTTACCTTAATGTGTTCCTCCAAGGTCCATAAGGAGTATGTTCGCAACGCGGTCCTCGTCATCCACTGCAGTTGCAATCTTCCAGTATATCATAAGCGCACCAATCCTATTCTTCCTACAAGAAACAACCTATTCTTGCTAATAGTGCAAGCAAGAATTTTGAGGAGCTACACCAATTCAATATACAAGACATTTGCCTCTGCTACACAAAACAAACATATTCTGGACCATCAGGAGGAGTACAAAGAATTTAGCAACATGTGTCTATATCTTTAAAGCATGCACACATGATGTAAAAAATGTCCCTCTTCAATGCGGTATAGCCAGCTAGCCATCTCCAGAATTGCCGCATTTCATTTTCACACCAATTACTTTTGCCTCACTGAAAGATATTAAACCACCTAATGGTCCAGAAATTCCAACTGTCCGGCATGAAAATGCTTTGAAAATTTACTTTTACCTTAATGTGTTCCTCCAAGGTCCAAAGGGAGTATGTTCGCAACGCGGTCCTCGTCATCCACTGCAGTTGCACTCTTCTAGTATGTCGTGAGCGCACCAATCCTATTCTTCCTACAAGAAACAACCTATTCTGGCTAATAGTGCAAGCAAGAATTTTGAGGAGCTACACCAATTCAATATACAAGACATTTGCATCTGCTACACAAAACAAACATATTCTGGACCATCAGGAGGAGTACAAAGAATTTAGCAACCTGTGTCTATGTCTTTAAAGCATGCACACATGGTTTTCAAAAATCTTCAACACCCTACATTTAGCTTTACCATCTCTGGTATTGGTGCATTTTTCACACCAATTACTTTCACCTAACTGATAGATAGCAATCATCCTGAGCGTGCGAAATTACGACTGTCCGGCATGGAATTGGTGTCAGAAGTTACCTTAGTATATCATTCCAAGGTCCAAAGGGTGTGTAGCTGGGCCTAGGTCCTCTTCGTGCATTGCAGTCCCACTCATACTGTCTTTACAAGTATTGAAATCCTCTTCTATCTACAAGAAACAGCCTAGCCTTGCCCACATTGCAAGCAAGAATTTGGGCACAATGCAGATTCAAAGTGGATCCACCACTTAGTGAAAAATCCAGCGGTGGGGTCCTCCAGTTGGCCAAAAATCCAGAGGCGGGGAGCTCCATGCGGTGCAAAAATACAGCGACTGACTTCTCCACGCAGTTTAAAAATCCAGCGGCGGGGTCTTCCACATGGTTAAAAATCCAGCGGCGAGGATCTGCACTTGGTCCAAATTCTAGCAACTGGGTCCTTTGCACGATCTAAAGTCCACTGTCAGGGTCTTCCACATAGCCCAAGTTGGGTCATCCAGTTCGGGCAAAGTCAAATGGCAGGGTCCTATGACTCCTACAAAAACCATCTATTCTTGCTCACCGTGCAAGCAAGAATTTGAGGCGCAACACCGAATCGAAGTAGAAGACATTCGCCTCGGCCACACATAACAAAAAATTCTGGACCATCAGGGTGAGGAAAATGATTTTAACATTTATGTGGGCCTTCAAACCATGCAGCCAGCTATCCATCTCCAGAATTGGTGCATTTTTCACACCAATTACTTTCACCTCAGTGAAAGATATCAAACCACCTGATGGTCCAGAAATTCCAACTGTCCGGCATGAAAATGCTTTGAAAATGTACTTTTACCTTAATGTGTTCCTCCAAGGTCCAAAAGGAGTATGTTAGCAACGCGGTCCTCGTCATCCACTGCAGTTGCACTCTTCCAGTATGTCATAAGCGCACCAATCCAATTCTTCCTACAAGAAACAACCTATTCTTGCTAATAGTGCAAGCAAGAATTTTGAGGAGCTACACCAATTCAATATACAAGACATTTGCCTCCGCTACACAAAACAAACATATTCTGGACCATCAGGAGGAGTACAAAGAATTTAGCAACCTGTGTCTATGTCTTCAAAGCATGCACACATGGTTTTCAAAAATCTTCAACCCCTAGATTTAGCTTTACCATCTCTGGTATTGGTGCATTTTTCACACCAATTACTTTCACCTAACTGATAGATAGCAATCATCCTGAGGGTGCGAAATTACGACTGTCCGGCATGGAATTGGTGTCAGAAGTTACCTTAGTATATCATTCCAAGGTCCAATGGGTGTGTAGCTGGGCCTAGGTCCTCTTCGTGCATTGCAGTCCCACTCATACTGTCGTTACAAGTATTGAAATCCTCTTCTATCTACAAGAAACAACCTAGCCTTGCCCACATTGCAAGCATGAATTTGGGCACAATGCAGATTCAAAGTGGATCCACCACTTAGTGAAAAATCCAGCGGTGGGGTCCTCCAGTTGGCCAAATATCCAGAGGCGGGGAGCTCCATGCGGTGCAAAATACAGCGACTGACTTCTCCACGCAGTTTAAAATCCAGCGGCGGGGTCTTCCACATGGTTAAAAATCCAGCGGCGAGGATCTGCACTTGGTCCAAATTCTAGCAACTGGGTCCTTTGCACGATCTAAAGTCCACTGTCAGGGTCTTCCACATAGCCCAAGTTGGGTCATCCAGTTCGTGCAAAGTCAAATGGCAGGGTCCTATGACTCCTACAAAAAACCATCTATTCTTGCTCACCGTGCAAGCAAGAATTTGAGGCGCAACACCGAATCGAAGTAGAAGACATTCGCCTCGGCAACACATAACAAAAAATTCTGGACCATCAGGGTGAGGAAAATGATTTTAACATTTATGTGGGCCTTCAAACCATGCAGCCAGCTATCCATCTCCAGAATTGGTGCATTTTTCACACCAATTACTTTCACCTCAGTGAAAGATATCAAACCACCTGATGGTCCAGAAATTCCAACTGTCCGGCATGAAAATGCTTTGAAAATGTACTTTTACCTTAATGTGTTCCTCCAAGGTCCAAAAGGAGTATGTTCGCAACGCGGTCCTCGTCATCCACTGCAGTTGCACTCTTCCAGTATGTCATAAGCGCACCAATCCTATTCTTCCTACAAGAAACAACCTATTATTGCTAATAGTGCAAGCAAGAATTTTGAGGAGCTACACCAATTCAATATACAAGACATTTGCCTCTGCTACACAAAACAAACATATTCTGGACCATCAGGAGGAGTACAAAGAATTTAGCAACCTGTGTCTATGTCTTTAAAGCATGCACACATGGTTTTCAAAAATCTTCAACCCCTAGATTTAGCTTTACCATCCCTGGTATTGGTGCATTTTTCACACCAATTACTTTCACCTAACTGATAGATAGCAATCATCCTGAGGGTGCGAAATTACGACTGTCCGGCATGGAATTGGTGTCAGAAGTTACCTTAGTATATCATTCCAAGGTCCAATGGGTGTGTAGCTGGGCCTAGGTCCTCTTCGTGCATTGCAGTCCCACTCATACTGTCTTTACAAGTATTGAAATCCTCTTCTATCTACAAGAAACAACCTAGCCTTGCCCACATTGCAAGCAAGAATTTGGGCACAATGCAGATTCAAAGTGGATCCACCACTTAGTGAAAAATCCAGCGGTGGGGTCCTCCAGTTGGCCAAAAATCCAGAGGCGGGGAGCTCCATGCGGTGCAAAATACAGCGACTGACTTCTCCACGCAGTTTAAAATCCAGCGGCGGGGTCTTCCACATGGTTTAAAAATCCAGCGGCGAGGATCTGCACTCGGTCCAAATTCTAGCAACTGGGTCCTTTGCACGATCTAAAGTCCACTTTCAGGGTCTTCCACATAGCCCAAGTTGGGTCATCCAGTTCGTGCAAAGTCAAATGGCAGGGTCCTATGACTCCTACAAAAACCATCTATTCTTGCTTACTGTGCAAGCAAGAATTTGGGGCGCAAACACCGAATCGAAGGAGAAGACATTCGCCTCGGCTACACATAACAAAAAAATTCTGGACCATCAGGGTGAGGAAAATGATTTTAACATTTATGTGGGCCTTCAAACCATGCAGCCAGCTATCCATCTCCAGAATTGGTGCATTTTTCACACCAATTACTTTCACCTCAGTGAAAGATATCAAACCACCTGATGGTCCAGAAATTCCAACTGTCCGGCATGAAAATGCTTTGAAAATTTACTTTTACCTTAATGTGTTCCTCCAAGGTCCAAAAGGAGTATGTTCGCAACGCGGTCCTCGTCATCCACTGCAGTTGCACTCTTCCAGTATGTCATAAGCGCACCAATCCTATTCTTCCTACAAGAAACAACCTATTCTTGCTAATAGTGCAAGCAAGAATTTTGAGGAGCTACACCAATTCAATATACAAGACATTTGCCTCTGCTACACAAAACAAACATATTCTGGACCATCAGGAGGAGTACAAAGAATTTAGCAACCTGTGTCTATGTCTTTAAAGCATGCACACATGGTTTTCAAAAATCTTCAACCCCCTAGATTTAGCTTTACCATCTCTGGTATTGGTGCATTTTTCACACCAATTACTTTCACCTAACTGATAGATAGCAATCATCCTGAGGGTGCGAAATTACGACTGTCCGGCATGGAATTGGTGTCAGAAGTTACCTTAGTATATCATTCCAAGGTCCAATGGGTGTGTAGCTGGGCCTAGGTCCTCTTCGTGCATTGCAGTCCCACTCATACTGTCGTTACAAGTATTGAAATCCTCTTCTATCTACAAGAAACAACCTAGCCTTGCCCACATTGCAAGCAAGAATTTGGGCACAATGCAGATTCAAAGTGGATCCACCACTTAGTGAAAAATCCAGCGGTGGGGTCCTCCAGTTGGCCAAATATCCAGAGGCGGGGAGCTCCATGCGGTGCAAAATACAGCGACTGACTTCTCCACGCAGTTTAAAAATCCAGCGGCGGGGTCTTCCACATGGTTAAAAATCCAGCGGCGAGGATCTGCACTTGGTCCAAATTCTAGCAACTGGGTCCTTTGCACGATCTAAAGTCCACTGTCAGGGTCTTCCACATAGCCCAAGTTGGGTCATCCAGTTCGTGCAAAGTCAAATGGCAGGGTCCTATGACTCCTACAAAAACCATCTATTCTTGCTCACCGTGCAAGCAAGAATTTGGGGCGCAACACCGAATCGAAGTAGAAGACATTCGCCTCGGCAACACATAACAAAAAATTCTGGACCATCAGGGTGAGGAAAATGATTTTAACATTTATGTGGGCCTTCAAACCATGCAGCCAGCTATCCATCTCCAGAATTGGTGCATTTTTCACACCAATTACTTTCACCTCAGTGAAAGATATCAAACCACCTGATGGTCCAGAAATTCCAACTGTCCGGCATGAAAATGCTTTGAAAATGTACTTTTACCTTAATGTGTTCCTCCAAGGTCCAAAAGGAGTATGTTCGCAACGCGGTCCTCGTCATCCACTGCAGTTGCACTCTTCCAGTATGTCATAAGCGCACCAATCCTATTCTTCCTACAAGAAACAACCTATTATTGCTAATAGTGCAAGCAAGAATTTTGAGGAGCTACACCAATTCAATATACAAGACATTTGCCTCTGCTACACAAAACAAACATATTCTGGACCATCAGGAGGAGTACAAAGAATTTAGCAACCTGTGTCTATGTCTTTAAAGCATGCACACATGGTTTTCAAAAATCTTCAACCCTCTAGATTTAGCTTTACCATCCCTGGTATTGGTGCATTTTTCACACCAATTACTTTCACCTAACTGATAGATAGCAATCATCCTGAGGGTGCGAAATTACGACTGTCCGGCATGGAATTGGTGTCAGAAGTTACCTTAGTATATCATTCCAAGGTCCAATGGGTGTGTAGCTGGGCCTAGGTCCTCTTCGTGCATTGCAGTCCCACTCATACTGTCTTTACAAGTATTGAAATCCTCTTCTATCTACAAGAAACAACCTAGCCTTGCCCACATTGCAAGCAAGAATTTGGGCACAATGCAGATTCAAAGTGGATCCACCACTTAGTGAAAAATCCAGCGGTGGGGTCCTCCAGTTGGCCAAAAATCCAGAGGCGGGGAGCTCCATGCGGTGCAAAATACAGCGACTGACTTCTCCACGCAGTTTAAAAATCCAGCGGCGGGGTCTTCCACATGGTTTAAAATCCAGCGGCGAGGATCTGCACTCGGTCCAAATTCTAGCAACTGGGTCCTTTGCACGATCTAAAGTCCACTTTCAGGGTCTTCCACATAGCCCAAGTTGGGTCATCCAGTTCGTGCAAAGTCAAATGGCAGGGTCCTATGACTCCTACAAAAACCATCTATTCTTGCTTACTGTGCAAGCAAGAATTTGAGGCGCAACACCGAATCGAAGGAGAAGACATTCGCCTCGGCTACACATAACAAAAAATTCTGGACCATCAGGGTGAGGAAAATGATTTTAACATTTATGTGGGCCTTCAAACCATGCAGCCAGCTATCCATCTCCAGAATTGGTGCATTTTTCACACCAATTACTTTCACCTCAGTGAAAGATATCAAACCACCTGATGGTCCAGAAATTCCAACTGTCCGGCATGAAAATGCTTTGAAAATTTACTTTTACCTTAATGTGTTCCTCCAAGGTCCAAAAGGAGTATGTTCGCAACGCGGTCCTCGTCATCCACTGCAGTTGCACTCTTCCAGTATGTTATAAGCGCACTCAATCCTATTCTTCCTACAAGAAACAACCTATTCTTGCTAATAGTGCAAGCAAGAATTTTGAGGAGCTACACCAATTCAATATACAAGACATTTGCCTCTGCTACACAAAACAAACATATTCTGGACCATCAGGAGGAGTACAAAGAATTTAGCAACCTGTGTCTATGTCTTTAAAGCATGCACACATGGTTTTCAAAAATCTTCAACCCCCTAGATTTAGCTTTACCATCTCTGGTATTGGTGCATTTTTCACACCAATTACTTTCACCTAACTGATAGATAGCAATCATCCTGAGGGTGCGAAATTACGACTGTCCGGCATGGAATTGGTGTCAGAAGTTACCTTAGTATATCATTCCAAGGTCCAATGGGTGTGTAGCTGGGCCTAGGTCCTCTTCGTGCATTGCAGTCCCACTCATACTGTCGTTACAAGTATTGAAATCCTCTTCTATCTACAAGAAACAACCTAGCCTTGCCCACATTGCAAGCAAGAATTTGGGCACAATGCAGATTCAAAGTGGATCCACCACTTAGTGAAAAATCCAGCGGTGGGGTCCTCCAGTTGGCCAAAAATCCAGAGGCGGGGAGCTCCATGCGGTGCAAAAATACAGCGACTGACTTCTCCACGCAGTTTAAAAACCAGCGGCGGGGTCTTCCACATGGTTAAAAATCCAGCGGCGAGGATCTGCACTTGGTCCAAATTCTAGCAACTGGGTCCTTTGCACGATCTAAAGTCCACTGTCAGGGTCTTCCACATAGCCCAAGTTGGGTCATCCAGTTCGTGCAAAGTCAAATGGCAGGGTCCTATGACTCCTACAAAAAACCATCTATTCTTGCTCACCGTGCAAGCAAGAATTTGGGGCGCAACACCGAATCGAAGTAGAAGACATTCGCCTCGGCAACACATAACAAAAAAATTCTGGACCATCAGGGTGAGGAAAATGATTTTAACATTTATGTGGGCCTTCAAACCATGCAGCCAGCTATCCATCTATAGAATTGGTGCATTTTTCACACCAATTACTTTCACCTCAGTGAAAGATATCAAACCACCTGATGGTCCAGAAATTCCAACTGTCCGGCATGAAAATGCTTTGAAAATGTACTTTTACCTTAATGTGTTCCTCCAAGGTCCAAAAGGAGTATGTTCGCAACGCGGTCCTCGTCATCCACTGCAGTTGCACTCTTCCAGTATGTCATAAGCGCACCAATCCTATTCTTCCTACAAGAAACAACCTATTATTGCTAATAGTGCAAGCAAGAATTTTGAGGAGCTACACCAATTCAATATACAAGACATTTGCCTCTGCTACACAAAACAAACATATTCTGGACCATCAGGAGGAGTACAAAGAATTTAGCAACCTGTGTCTGTCTTTAAAGCATGCACACATGATGTAAAAAATGTCCCTTTTCAATGCGGTATAGCCAGCTAGCCATCTCCAGAATTGCCGCATTTCATTTTCACACCAATTACTTTTGCCTCACTGAAAGATATTAAACCACCTAATGGTCCAGAAATTCCAACTGTCCGGCATGAAAATGCTTTGAAAATTTACTTTTACCTTAATGTGTTCCTCCAAGGTCCAAAGGGAGTATGTTCGCAACGCGGTCCTCATCATCCACTGCAGTTGCACTCTTCTAGTATGTCGTGAGCGCACCAATCCTATTCTTCCTACAAGAAACAACCTATTCTTGCTAATAGTGCAAGCAAGAATTTTGAGGAGCTACACCAATTCAATATACAAGACATTTGCCTCTGCTACACAAAACAAACATATTCTGGACCATCAGGAGGAGCACAAAGAATTTAGCAACCTGTGTCTATGTCTTTAAAGCATGCACACATGATGTAAAAATGTCCCTCTTCAATGCGGTATAGCCAGCTAGCCATCTCAAGAATTGCCGCATTTCATTTTCACACAAATTACTTTTGCCTCACTGAAAGATATTAAACCACCTGATGGTCCAGAAATGCCAACTGTCCGGCATGAAAATGCTTTGAAAATTTACTTTTGCCTTAATGTGTTCCTCCAAGGTCCAAAGGGAGTATGTTCGCAACGCGGTCCTCGTCATCCACTGCAGTTGCACTCTTCTAGTATGTCGTGAGTGCACCAATCCTATTCTTCCTACAAGAAACAACCTATTCTTGCTAATAGTGCAAGCAAGAATTTTGAGGAGCTACACCAATTCAATATACAAGACATTTGCCTCTGCTACACAAAACAAACATATTCTGGACCATCAGGAGGAGTACAAAGAATTTAGCAACCTGTGTCTATGTATTTAAAGCATGCACACATGGTTTTCAAAAATCTTCAACCCCCTAGATTTAGCTTTACCATCTCTGGTATTGGTGCATTTTTCACACCAATTACTTTCACCTAACTGATAGATAGCAATCATCCTGAGGGTGCGAAATTACGACTGTCCGGCATGGAATTGGTGTCAGAAGTTACCTTAGTATATCATTCCAAGGTCCAATGGGTGTGTAGCTGGGCCTAGGTCCTCTTCACGTGCATTGCAGTCCCACTCATACTGTCTTTACAAGTATTGAAATCCTCTTCTATCTACAAGAAACAACCTAGCCTTGCCCACATTGCAAGCAAGAATTTGGGCACAATGCAGATTCAAAGTGGATCCACCACTTAGTGAAAATCCAGCGGTGGGGTCCTCCAGTTGGCCAAAAATCCAGAGGCGGGGAGCTCCATGCGGTGCAAAATACAGCGACTGACTTCTCCACGCAGTTTAAAATCCAGCGGCGGGGTCTTCCACATGGTTAAAAATCCAGCGGCGAGGATCTGCACTTGGTCCAAATTCTAGCAACTGGGTCCTTTGCACGATCTAAAGTCCACTGTCAGGGTCTTCCACATAGCCCAAGTTGGGTCATCCAGTTCGTGCAAAGTCAAATGGCAGGGTCCTATGACTCCTACAAAAACCATCTATTCTTGCTCACCGTGCAAGCAAGAATTTGGGGCGCAACACCGAATCGAAGTAGAAGACATTCGCCTCGGCTACACATAACAAAAAATTCTGGACCATCAGGGTGAGGAAAATGATTTTAACATTTATGTGGGCCTTCAAACCATGCAGCCAGCTATCCATCTCCAGAATTGGTGCATTTTTCACACCAATTACTTTCACCTCAGTGAAAGATATCAAACCACCTGATGGTCCAGAAATTCCAACTGTCCAGCATGAAAATGCTTTGAAAATTTGCTTTTACCTTAATGTGTTCCTCCAAGGTCCAAAGGAGTATGTTCGCAACGCGGTCCTCGTCATCCACTGCAGTTGCACTCTTCCAGTATATCATAAGCGCACTCAATCCTATTCTTCCTACAAGAAACAACCTATTCTTGCTAATAGTGCAAGCAAGAATTTTGAGGAGCTACACCAATTCAATATACAAGACATTTGCCTCTGCTACACAAAAACAAACATATTCTGGACCATCAGGAGGAGTACAAAGAATTTAGCAACCTGTGTCTATGTCTTTAAAGCATGCACACATGATGTAAAAATGTCCCTCTTCAATGCGGTATAGCCAGCTAGCCATCTCCAGAATTGCCGCATTTCATTTTCACACCAATTACTTTTGCCTCACTGAAAGATATTAAACCAAATAATGGTCCAGAAATTCCAACTGTCCGGCATGAAAATGCTTTGAAAATTTACTTTTACCTTAATGCGTTCCTCCAAGGTCCAAAGGGAGTATGTTCGCAACGCGGTCCTCTAGTCATCCACTGCAGTTGCACTCTTCTAGTATGTCGTCGAGCGCACCAATCCTATTCTTCCTACAAGAAACAACCTATTCTGGCTAATAGTGCAAGCAAGAATTTTGAGGAGCTACACCAATTCAATATACAAGACATTTGCATCTGCTACACAAACAAACATATTCTGGACCATCAGGAGGAGTACAAAGAATTTAGCAACCTGTGTCTATGTCTTTAAAGCATGCACATGGTTTTCAAAAATCTTCAACACCCTACATTTAGCTTTACCATCTCTGGTATTGGTGCATTTTTCACACCAATTACTTTCACCTAACTGATAGATAGCAATCATCCTGAGGGTGCGAAATTACGACTGTCCGGCATGGAATTGGTGTCAGAAGTTACCTTAGTATATCATTCCAAGGTCCAATGGGTGTGTAGCTGGGCCTAGGTCCTCTTCGTGCATTGCAGTCCCACTCATACTGTCGTTACAAGTATTGAAATCCTCTTCTATCTACAAGAAACAACCTAGCCTTGCCCACATTGCAAGCATGAATTTGGGCACAATGCAGATTCAAAGTGGATTCACCACTTAGTGAAAAATCCAGCGGTGGGGTCCTCCAGTTGGCCAAATATCCAGAGGCGGGAGCTCCATGCGGTGCAAAATACAGCGACTGACTTCTCCACGCAGTTTAAAATCCAGCGGCGGGGTCTTCCACATGGTTAAAAATCCAGCGCGAGGATCTGCACTTGGTCCAAATTCTAGCAACTGGGTCCTTTGCACGATCTAAAGTCCACTGTCAGGGTCTTCCACATAGCCCAAGTTGGGTCATCCAGTTCGTGCAAAGTCAAATGGCAGGGTCCTATGACTCCTACAAAAAACCATCTATTCTTGCTCACCGTGCAAGCAAGAATTTGGGGCGCAACACCGAATCGAAGTAGAAGACATTCGCCTCGGCAACACATAACAAAAAAATTCTGGACCATCAGGGTGAGGAAAATGATTTTAACATTTATGTGGGCCTTCAAACCATGCAGCCAGCTATCCATCTCCAGAATTGGTGCATTTTTCACACAATTACTTTCACCTCAGTGAAAGATATCAAACCACCTGATGGTCCAGAAATTCCAACTGTCCGGCATGAAAATGCTTTGAAAATGTACTTTTACCTTAATGTGTTCCTCCAAGGTCCAAAGGAGTATGTTCGTAACGTGTCCTCGTCATCCACTGCAGTTGCACTCTTCCAGTATGTCATAAGCGCACCAATCCTATTCTTCCTACAAGAAACAACCTATTATTGCTAATAGTGCAAGCAAGAATTTTGAGGAGCTACACCAATTCAATATACAAGACATTTGCCTCTGCTACACAAAACAAACATATTCTGGACCATCAGGAGGAGTACAAAGAATTTAGCAACCTGTGTCTATGTCTTTAAAGCATGCACACATGGTTTTCAAAAATCTTCAACCCCTAGATTTAGCTTTACCATCCCTGGTATTGGTGCATTTTTCACACCAATTACTTTCACCTAACTGATAGATAGCAATCATCCTGAGGGTGCGAAATTACGACTGTCCGGCATGGAATTGGTGTCAGAAGTTACCTTAGTATATCATTCCAAGGTCCAATGGGTGTGTAGCTGGGCCTAGGTCCTCTTCAGTGCATTGCAGTCCCACTCATACTGTCTTTACAAGTATTGAAATCCTCTTCTATCTACAAGAAACAACCTAGCCTTGCCCACATTGCAAGCAAGAATTTGGGCACAATGCAGATTCAAAGTGGATCCACCACTTAGTGAAAAATCAGCGGTGGGGTCCTCCAGTTGGCCAAAAATCCAGAGGCGGGGAGCTCCATGCGGTGCAAAATACAGCGACTGACTTCTCCACGCAGTTTAAAATCCAGCGGCGGGGTCTTCCACATGGTTTAAAATCCAGCGGCGAGGATCTGCACTCGGTCCAAATTCTAGCAACTGGGTCCTTTGCACGATCTAAAGTCCACTTTCAGGGTCTTCCACATAGCCCAAGTTGGGTCATCCAGTTCGTGCAAAGTCAAATGGCAGGGTCCTATGACTCCTACAAAAAACCATCTATTCTTGCTTACTGTGCAAGCAAGAATTTGAGGCGCAACACCGAATCGAAGGAGAAGACATTCGCCTCGGCTACACATAACAAAAAATTCTGGACCATCAGGGTGAGGAAAATGATTTTAACATTTATGTGGGCCTTCAAACCATGCAGCCAGCTATCCATCTCCAGAATTGGTGCATTTTTCACACCAATTACTTTCACCTCAGTGAAAGATATCAAACCACCTGATGGTCCAGAAATTCCAACTGTCCGGCATGAAAATGCTTTGAAAATTTACTTTTACCTTAATGTGTTCCTCCAAGGTCCAAAAGGAGTATGTTATAGCATGGTCCTCGTCATCCACTGCAGTTGCACTCTTCCAGTATGTCATAAGCGCACCAATCCTATTCTTCCTACAAGAAACAACCTATTCTTGCTAATAGTGCAAGCAAGAATTTTGAGGAGCTACACCAATTCAATATACAAGACATTTGCCTCTGCTACACAAAACAAACATATTCTGGACCATCAGGAGGAGTACAAAGAATTTAGCAACCTGTGTCTATGTCTTTAAAGCATGCACACATGGTTTTCAAAAATCTTCAACCCCTAGATTTAGCTTTACCATCTCTGGTATTGGTGCATTTTTCACACCAATTACTTTCACCTAACTGATAGATAGCAATCATCCTGAGGGTGCGAAATTACGACTGTCCGGCATGGAATTGGTGTCAGAAGTTACCTTAGTATATCATTCCAAGGTCCAATGGGTGTGTAGCTGGGCCTAGGTCCTCTTCGTGCATTGCAGTCCCACTCATACTGTCTTTACAAGTATTGAAATCCTCTTCTATCTACAAGAAACAACCTAGCCTTGCCCACATTGCAAGCAAGAATTTGGGCACAATGCAGATTCAAAGTGGATCCACCACTTAGTGAAAAATCCAGCGGTGGGGTCCTCCAGTTGGCCAAAAATCCAGAGCGGGGAGCTCCATGCGGTGCAAAATACAGCGACTGACTTCTCCACGCAGTTTAAAATCCAGCGGCGGGGTCTTCCACATGGTTAAAAATCCAGCGGCGAGGATCTGCACTTGGTCCAAATTCTAGCAACTGGGTCCTTTGCACGATCTAAAGTCCACTGTCAGGGTCTTCCACATAGCCCAAGTTGGGTCATCCAGTTCGTGCAAAGTCAAATGGCAGGGTCCTATGACTCCTACAAAAAACCATCTATTCTTGCTCACCGTGCAAGCAAGAATTTGAGGCGCAACACCGAATCGAAGTAGAAGACATTCGCCTCGGCTACACATAACAAAAAAATTCTGGACCATCAGGGTGAGGAAAATGATTTTAACATTTATGTGGGCCTTCAAACCATGCAGCCAGCTATCCATCTCCAGAATTGGTGCATTTTCACACCAATTACTTTCACCTCAGTGAAAGATATCAAACCACCTGATGGTCCAGAAATTCCAACTGTCCGGCATGAAAATGCTTTGAAAATGTACTTTTACCTTAATGTGTTCCTCAAGGTCCAAAAGGAGTATGTTCGCAACGTGTCCTCGTCATCCACTGCAGTTGCACTCTTCCAGTATATCATAAAGCGCACCAATCCTATTCTTCCTACAAGAAACAACCTATTCTTGCTAATAGTGCAAGCAAGAATTTTGAGGAGCTACACCAATTCAATATACAAGACATTTGCCTCTGCTACACAAAACAAACATATTCTGGACCATCAGGAGGAGTACAAAGAATTTAGCAACCTGTGTCTATGTCTTTAAAGCATGCACACATGATGTAAAAATGTCCCTCTTCAATGCGGTATAGCCAGCTAGCCATCTCCAGAATTGCCGCATTTCATTTTCACACCAATTACTTTTGCCTCACTGAAAGATATTAAACCACCTAATGGTCCAGAAATTCCAACTGTCCGGCATGAAAATGCTTTGAAAATTTACTTTTACCTTAATGTGTTCCTCCAAGGTCCAAAGGGAGTATGTTCGCAACGCGGTCCTCGTCATCCACTGCAGTTGCACTCTTCTAGTATGTCGTGAGCGCACCAATCCTATTCTTCCTACAAGAAACAACCTATTCTTGCTAATAGTGCAAGCAAGAATTTTGAGGAGCTACACCAATTCAATATACAAGACATTTGCCTCTGCTACACAAAACAAACATATTCTGGACCATCAGGAGGAGTACAAAGAATTTAGCAACCTGTGTCTATGTCTTTAAAGCATGCACACATGGTTTTCAAAATCTTCAACCCCTAGATTTAGCTTTACCATCTCTGGTATTGGTGCATTTTCACACCAATTACTTTCACCTAACTGATAGATAGCAATCATCCTGAGGGTGCGAAATTACGACTGTCCGGCATGGAATTGGTGTCAGAAGTTACCTTAGTATATCATTCAAGGTCCAATGGGTGTGTAGCTGGGCCTAGGTCCTCTTCGTGCATTGCAGTCCCACTCATACTGTCGTTACAAGTATTGAAATCCTCTTCTATCTACAAGAAACAACCTAGCCTTGCCCACATTGCAAGCATGAATTTGGGCACAATGCAGATTCAAAGTGGATCCACCACTTAGTGAAAAAATCCAGCGGTGGGGTCCTCCAGTTGGCCAAAATATCCAGAGGCGGGGAGCTCCATGCGGTGCAAAATACAGCGACTGACTTCTCCACGCAGTTTAAAATCCAGCGGCGGGGTCTTCCACATGGTTAAAAATCCAGCGGCGAGGATCTGCACTTGGTCCAAATTCACAGCAACTTCTGGGCCCTTTGCACGATCTAGAGTCCACCAAGTCAGGGTCTTCCACATGGCCCAAGTTGGGTCTGTCCAGTTAGTGCAAAGTCAGCTGGCAGGGTCCTATGACTACTACAAAAAACCATCTATTCTTGCTCACCGTGCAAGTAGCCTGGGCAGCAACACCT